>VDFB02026429.1:0-176695 GCA_007258455.2 Sequoia sempervirens | reverse complement strand
AGAATTGGAGCCCGAATCAGTGCACAAACATCATCGGAATGCTTAGAAGGCCTAGAGGACAAGGATCGCCTATCCATTGAGTTAATTTTGACACCTACTTTTATGGGATTTTCACTCTGGCCCCCTATTTTTTAGGGACTTTATTTTTGGCACTTTTAGCCTATTTTGGACTTCCTATTTTTTAGGGATTTATTTTTGGAAAGTTTCTATTTTGGGAAGGTTTCTATTTTTGGAAAGTGTTAGGGTCATGGTTTCAACATTGTCATCTTCAGCAGACCGCTGAAAGTGGAAATAATTAACAAATTTAAGATGAACCAGATGAAGGCCAAAAAATTGCCTGAGTGTTGGTCATGGCATGAACTTGTGACAAGTCTACCCAAGTTGGACTAGAGAAGGTGTTGGAACAATGGCCAAGTCCGCCCACCAAGGATGAATCATGGCACAAGTATGGGTAAAGTTCGCCCAAACTTGAACAAGAGATGGCATGGGCACATAGCAAGTCCGCCTAGCCTAACATGGAGATGGAAAAACATTTTCAAAGTCTGCCTTGCCTCTTGGAAACAAATTCATGAAGTTCGCCCTTGGATATGGCAAGCTAATTCCAAAGTCCGCCATGCTAGAAGAGGATGTGGAAAAGAAGTTTCAAATTCCGCCATAGAGAATGTGGCAAGACATACTTAAAGTACGCCCAAGCTTGAACAAGACATGGCATGAGCACATAGCAAGTTTGCCCAAGAGGAGTTTGACAATGGCATTAACATTGGGGAAGTCCGCCATAGGAAGATGAGGACATGGCATAACACTTAGCAAAGTACACCCTTGGAGATGTCCCAATACTAAGCCAAGTTCGCCCCATGAGGAATATGTTATTGCTTGATCCTAAGCAAAGTCTGCCCCATCCACAAGGCATAAGATTAAGCCAAGTCCGCCACATAAAGGAATGCACAAGACATATGAAGTTGACTAGCACATGTGAAATGGCAAAAGCAAGATGAAGTCCGCCCAAGTCAAGGAAGGCATGGCATGAGGTTCATGAAGTCCGCCTAGCCAAGAGGAGGAAGGAAAATCCAAAAAAATGACTAAGTATGGATGCCTTGGGAAGAAAATTTCATGAAATTGGCTAAGTATTGACAAAAATTTGGTTAAGTGTTGAAGAGAAAGCGATGTCAAGACAAGCTCTAAGTCCGCCTTGCACAATGGCAAGACAAGAGGAAAGTTCGACTTTGCCTAAGGAAAGAATGTCCAAAGCAGCTTGAAGTCCGACTTGGCTAGAAAGAAAGACGTCCAAACCAATGGAAAGTCCAACCTTGCCCAAGAAATCATTGTCCAAACATGAGTAAAGTCTGACTTTGCTTAAAGAAGGCATGTCCTAACATTCAAGCACAATGGCAAGCATGATGCAAAGTCCGATTTTGGCATAAAGAGTGGATGGAAAGACACAAGTAAAGTCCGCCCAAGGAGAGGATAAGAAAATTGGCTAAGTGTTGATACCTTGGGGAGGAAGATTCAAAAAATTGACGAAGTGTTGGAAGGAAAACAAGAAAAATAAAGAGGGAAAGTAAAGAGGAAATGAATAAAATCCTTGACTAAAGATGGAATCCGCCGTACATAGCACAAGACTCAGAATTGAAGACAAATCCACAGGCAAAGTTCATCCAAAATCTTGGCCAAAATGTTGAATAGTCCACACGAAGGTGTTACAAAATGAAATTGAATAGCCAAAATTTGGCTAAGTATGGGAAATTTTTCATAGAGAAAGTTCCAATTTCCTCCATTGTGGCAAAAGCACAGCGAAGTTCCTCTCCAAAGTCAAGGCACTTGAAGGAATTTCAGAGCAATTTGGAAAGAAAGACTTAGTAACTTCAAGTCTAAACATGTGCTCCAAAGCGAGACTGCCAATACAGGTGAGAAGAAGAAGCCAAAGTCGCAAAAGGAATCCAAGATCAAAGCTAGGAAGAAACAAGCACAAAGGACAGAGTCATCGACAAGGAAAATATTCTAAGGCAAGCGCATGGAACAAGACCAAAGTGACCAAGGAAGACATCCATCAGACTGAGGTGGTGCCTTGTCATCTTCCTGTTGGTATGTGGTGACTGATCATGCTATATTGTATAGCCCATGGTATACTATACACCCCGACATGTATCCGTGCAGGGGTCCGAGGGTGGCAGCCCCCGAGAAAAATTTTCTTCCTACTTTTTCGCGTCATCACCGAAAAAGGGAAAAATCAATGAAAAAAGAAAAATCCGATTTTGTAGAACCCGAAATCTGGAAGTTTCTAAGCTTGTTAAAAAGGGGGTTCGGATGGGTATTACAGTGTGATGAAAAACGCAATTATTCGCAAGATTTTAAAAGGTTTTTTGCACTGGATAATAAAAGTATTGGATGGCTGCGGTTTGGTGGATGTAGCCCGGATTGGGTAAACCACGTTAAATTCTCTATGTTATGATTTATTCTGTGTGTTTTAGTTTCTCTGTTTTATTAATTAAATCTGCATTTAATTGTTAGATATCTGCCATCTCTAACCCTAACACTTCCAACCAATCAAATTATTCCAAATCAACATGCAACAACTTTCTATTTTATTGTTGGTCTATATTCAACAAAAGGACAAGTGTCCTTGAATGTGATTTTCTCATTGGTCGAGAAGGAGTTAGTTATGACAAGCCCTAATTAGGGTTTTATTTTGTAATCTCGACCATTGAGTTGTATTTGGGGAGCCTATAAATTGAGCCCGTCCCTCATTTGTAAAGCATGGGAGCATGTTGCAAAAACATGTTGAGATAAGTAAATTGTTGCATACGACTATCAAAGTAATAAGTATTGCATTGTTCAAATTGATGGTGATTACTTCTCTTATTTTGGAGTTGGCATGGTTCTTATCCCTCATCATAGTTTAGATTTTATTTCATGCACGTTAGATGAATGCAAGATTTGATAAGTATTGATTTATGGTGAAACTTTTGCTTATACTTTCTTTGAATGGATGATTTTCATTCAATGCGTAAAGTTAGCATGAGCTTACTTTGTGGATGCTTAACTTCTGTTTGGATAAATCTTGTTCAATTTGATGGTAGTTATTCATGACGTGAAAATCATAAGCACACTCCCTTGAAGATTGCACCCACTTTGTGTAGTTGTCGTTGAGCGTGGCGAAGCAAAGCGTGGTTATTGGTTTCACCAAGTCAATACCGTCTCTTGAATTCTTAAGGAGTAGCTTAGAACTTTTAAACCCTTATCTCTTTGTAGTTTGTTTGATCCAAGACCCAAACAACAAAGCTTCATTGTCTAGACCTTCATTGTGAATTGAACAAGCCTAGCATAAGTCCCTTTGTGTTACCAGCATATCACAACGACCATTGAGCTCATCCACACGTCAAGACCTGACATAAGGAACCTTGGAATTGCCATATGATCTTCTTGCAATCTTAGCATACATGGTGGTTTTTCAAGAGAGGATAGGGTGTCTTTGGGCATTTTATTCTGATGGTTAGTGTGTCACAAAATACACATTAACACCACTTTAATTTAAATCTTTGCATTGGTAGAGATTGTGGTATCAAGGGACTTTTCATAGAATCTATCAAGTTCGGATTATATCCATTTTCTTGGCCAATAAACTAAGTTTCCCTCTTGATGCTCGATGCTTTTGACTTCACATGATCTGTGATACCAAGAGCCCTCACATAATAGTTCATGCTTGCTGTTCTTCCAAACAAAGAGTCTTTGCATTCCCTTCAATGCAGTTGTCATATCACTAAACAAGAAAGGGTTATTTATCCGATGGCAAATCTGAGTTCTATCAAAGGTGTTCAATAGCAGTGTGCCATACAATCCTCTCATTTATAAGGAACATGAGGTGTCACCCAAGAAACCACATAATAAACAATGCTGCATTTACTTTCTTGTGATAAATGGCAATGTAATTGCCAGTCCAACTATGCATTAAGACAGTGTGATATACGTCTTGAAAGCAATGGCTTTAACTTCTTGAAGGGCAGATGTTATTTTTAGCGTAATATTACCTCTCGAAAAGAAAAGGTGGATGAAGAAAATGATTGTTAAGTTAAAAGTAGATTCATGTGTTTAAAAGCAGTGTAACAACCTTGATAAAGTCAGTTAGAACAATACATGTTCAAATGTTAAATAAGGCTGTATAGCATGTGTTGGCATTTAATAGTAAAAATTTGAAAATCTTATTATTGACATAATATAAATTTGTATTTATATTTTTTTGTCATGTTCCTAATGAATTTCGTGTAATTGAAATCTTACTGCAGGGATCTTCTTCAATATCAAGTGCACAGTTTTTTGATCGGGATGAAGCTGGCGCCAATGCTTCAAATCTTGACATTACTGCTAGTGAGCTTTTATCAAAACTGGCCATGCAGGTACATTCTACTTTCTAATTTCTTAAGGTATGCTTTTAATAATTTTTGATACCTGTGAAATATGTAAATTACTAAATTCTTAATTTTATTTCCAAGGATTGTTGACTGCAATCAAGAAGAATATCACAGATTTCCATCTAGTTTATGCAGTTTCTTCTGAGTATGTCTTTCCCCAAGAAAGTGTCTAGCTTAGTGCCGTTGTTTTTATGGTTCTATTTCTTTATGGAACTTGTGTATTATATCAGGTTTCCAGTTTTAAATTTTGATCCTAATAGATAACATCATAACTGGAGACACTTAAAATTGACCATTGTCATTTTCCAACCATTTCTCCATAATTGATTGAATACAACTCTAATTATTTAATTAATTATCCAATTTTCATCCCCATCTTAATTATTTAATTAATAGTCACTATTAATCCACTAGTCATCACTATTCACCCACACCCATTTCTAGCCTAAATCATTTAATCATCCTTCTTCTATACTCCACCTTAAATAAATTCAAATATTTATTTATCTATTTCCTCTTTCCTCACCCAAAAAATTAAACAAATATCTCATTTATTTAATTATCTATTTTGTTCACTTTCCATTATTTCCTCAAATCCCCCACATATTCTAAGGTATACAAAGGTACGACCCTTTGTACACAAAGATATGGGCCTTGTACATGTGACATGGCCTTGGTACCCTGTCGCATGGGTTGAGGACTTGCCCATCCTTCGAGGGTACTGCCAAGTACCCTCTTCCATTTTGTCCATCCAATCTTCCAGAATCTCCACCTTTGATTTTCTCCTCAATCCTTCTCCTTCCATCTCCTCCTACCATTTGAGGACACTTGTCCTTGCCTCATCTTCTCATGGCTCTCAACCAATATGAGCCATTGATCTCATTTAATCCTCAATCGTTTAATCTCATCCATCCATTGGTTTCTTTAAAAATCTATCAATTGGAGACAACCCCTAGCCATTTGAAAAGAATCTTCATATGTAGCCTTGTGCTATTAGTAAGAGAACTCACATCCAATCATCCATGAGCACAAGCACCTCTCCATAGTGCAACAAGGTTGGTCTGGTGAAAATTTGTGTTTATTTTTGTAGAGGAGGGGGGTCAACTGCTCCGAGACCCTAGGTCATGGGAGGGTCTTAAGCAATAGGCTACTTTGATCTACCTCAAGCTTCACTAAGTGATTGGAAAGGTTTAGGCATTTAGGGTTGAAAAGGAAGAGCAATCTGGTTGCTACTATCCTTCTGCTGATCTGAATGTTTCAAGAAGTCAAACGAGCCGATTCCCAGAGTTCAATCTGCAACTCAAACAACTCACTTCTTGAGGATGGTAGCATAGGACACAGACTCTAGCACTGTGCGTTGGCGTCTTAGTGGGGCGCTGGTGTCCGTACGGACAAGGGACTTCTGAGACAAATAAAAACACTGAAATTGCAACTAGTAGCCCGACTAAGAGATTTTATGCCATAATAGAACGTAAAGGAAGTGCAAAAACAGAGTACAACAAGAATAATACTTTAACTAGATGCGCTTGAATTGACAAAGGAAGGATGAGAAGATAGTACCGAACTTTGTGCAACTTGATTCTTTGAATAGCTCCAACCGAGAAGTACCTACACACAGAAGAATGGGAAAATGTTGTGGTTGTGTTTAGAGGATTGCCTTAGTTAGTTCCCCGCTTTGGTGTTTCCATCTCCACGGACAAGTAGATAGCAACAATTGTATAGAAAGATGATAAAGAGATTATAGAAATGGAAATACGAAGCAATACACAAACAACAACATGCTGCAATACAAACATGATAATGCAAAAGTGAATCAAAATGGTGGATATCACCTTCTCAACCACGTGTGCTCAAGGCAAATGGAGGAAGGATCAAGCTTGTAAGCTCTCCAAAGCCAATGTTCTTGCAACAACGGAGAGAAGGAGCCAACAAAACAGCAGCTTGCAGCTACAATGGAGGTGATGGTGCAACTTGAAGGAGCTGCAAGTGAGTGTGTAGATTGAAGCCAAGAGTGAATTGATCCAAGAAGCTGAGTAGAATGAATGTTTTAGCAATTTGAAGGAAAAAGGAGGCAAAAAGCCTGTTTGAAGTCGATCAAGGGAACAACAAACGTTACACTTCGTGTCCAATGGAGTCGTCTAACACCTTTGCATATTCCAAAGGCATGCATCTTGTTAGGACAGAAGCGTGCTGCATGGATGTTCGCGTGCCATGCTAGTGTCCCCTACAAAAATTCCCCCATTGGCACACAAATGAGTTGCCAAGTGGACATGGAAAGGTGGTGGGTGTATGGATTGCATCATTGGATTTGATTCTCTAAGGTAGGGGGTAATGTAAATGTGGAATTTGCCTAGGGGTGTAAATTCACGCCATTACATTTTGCCCACACTTTAGTGAGCATACGCTTCAGTGAATGCAAGGTAAAGTAGAGAAAAAGCTGAAAAGCATATACCTAAGCCATCGATGAAGCAAACCGCAATCTGATATGCTCGGATGTGTAGGAGAGAGAGAGATGGCTCCACAAGTACTCGGTCTTGTGGAATTTGAACAAAAGCTCTGTAGGTGCTTGGTCTTGTAGAAGGTGAACAAAGGTTCTATAGGTGCTCGGTCTTGCAGAATGGAAGTGCTTCATAGGTGCTCGGTCCTGCAAAGGAGGCGCCATAGGTGCTTGGTCCTGGGGGGCCGGATATGAAAGGCTCTGTAGACTCTAATTGGCCCTTACAAGTGCTTGGTCCTACAAGGCAAGCTTGACGAGGTGCTCGACCCTCCAAGCTTGATTGAAAAAGTAGCCTCACAGGTGCTCGGTCTTGCAAACCAACATGTTAATCTGCAGACAAAACATGTTAGGCAAGCAAAGGTCATGCAGATAGACAAACAGTCATATCTCAAAACAAGCAATTGAAGGAGAAGTTTTCAAAGGGGTCCCTCGGGAGCCGTTCAAGATAGCAAGGGGTTCGTTCAGAGGGACAATCTATTTGAAAAGCAATGACATTTTCGCAAACGATCTTCTCATCAAGGAATCCTTTTGAAAGATTCTTTTTTGCCAAGGAATCCGAAAAAAAAAGGTCTCCTCGGAGGTGAATTTTCAATTCTTTTTGCAACAAATTCAATTTTGATAAAAAATCTTGCTAAGGGGATCCTTATCGAATGATGTGATTTTGAAAAATGCAAAGATTTCTAGCAAGGGATTTGTTGGCCACCGAATACACCTTATTGAAAATCATAGAAGAGACCCCCCTTAGGATGGTGTGTGTGAACTGGAGGAGCACATGGCATCCTAAGGAAAGGAAGAACATGTAGAGATATCGTGGCCCATGATACATGACTAGATGTAGATGTGGAAATGTTGTTGCACATGCGAGGGACAACACATAGGCACCACAATATCACAAAGCAAGTAAAGAAGAGAGAAAGATGAATAGAGACCAAGAAATCAAGATAAAGAAGAACACAAAAAAAAAAGGATAGGAGGGTCTAGGCATCTGGGGTCAGATCAGCTCATCAAAATAGGTAACACGTAGTGTAGGAGCGAAAGATCATCAATCCTTGGAATTCCCAGATTTGAAGAATAACACATGAAGACAAAAAAAAAAAGTTGGGTCAACATGGAGGGAGGCCTAAATGCCCCCAACACTTTGCATTGTCTCCAATTGTCAAAAATCAAGATACAACATATAGAAGAATGATGCAACACATAGAGGAAGTTTACGACACAATTTCACTCTTATATCCAAGCACCTACAAGGGTGACAAGGGTCTTCCAAGAACACACAAAAACAAGCACGGGGGAAACACGAGACACACACAAATATAATCTACAAATAAAGAAGAGGCACTCTCCTAGTCCTCATCAACCAGGAGGTCATCGTTCTCCCAATCTAGATCATTATAAAGGGAGGGTAGATGAGCCTATAAGGGTGGGATAGCAAGGGGAGCAACCTTCGACTCTCCTACAACAAGAGCTAAGGAAGAAGGCCCCTCAAGGTCTTCTTCGCTCAACTCTTGTGAGGTAAAAGGCATTGATCTTGCAAAGATCATCGAGAGAGTGGTGACATCATCTATGGAGTTAAACATGCACTTAACATGAGTGCCATGTGTTAAGTGAATGGGAGATGAAAGAGGTGCCCGAGATCCACCATCAATTTGATAAAAAGAGATAGTGACAAACTCGGGAGTTGCCAGGGCTGCCTCTGTCACTAGGACGACACAAGCCAAAGCAGAACACTCTCCCGAAGAAGGCGATCCCTTCTTTCGACCTCCGTTGGAAGCGAGGTAGTCCTCCGACTTACGCTTCATTGGAGGATTTGGAATCCCCATAAAGGAAGTGGAAGGCGAGGAGGAAGAGGACAAGGCCACAATGGACACCACCGTGGTGTTCGGCATGTCCACAGGCTGGGAAAATGGAGGGATGTTTGAAAGGGACATTAGAAGAGGAGGCTTCGCCGAGGGAGTGATGAACACTTGCACCCTTTCGGGGTGAGGTCATCAACATTTGTGGGAGGAGCTGGAAGCAAGATTGAGGAGACGAAAACCAAAGCAGAAGAAACAGAAGAGGGAGGCACAACAGGAAATGTTGAAACAGAAGCTGCTGGTTCCTCTTTTGCCTTCTACAAGGCAGCTTGCTCAGCAGCTAGAGCCTTCCTCCAACGCTTACGCTCATGCGCAAGTCAGTTTCATCAGCTCCGGGAACTAGAACTTGCTGCTTGAGAAGGAACAAAAGGCTCTTGTTCCACCATAGACGTGTCCTCCACAACCATTACAGGTGGAAGGGCAAGATCCTGGACAGGAGTAGGAGTGGAGGCTGAAACAGGTGGAGAAGCAGACTCAGGTGCCTCGATGGAGGGCCTCTTGCCATTCACTGCCCGAGGGGCAGGAGCAGTAAGAGGTCGCAGAGGCTGAGATGCAAGAGCAACTCCACAAGGGCCCTTCCCCTTACCATAGATAACGAGCCTCGACACCATGGGTAAGATGAGAAGTTCCAATACCTGACGCTTGGCCTTTTGCCACGCTGGCACCATCGGACTCCCCATGCGAGGCATAGGAGTAGAGGCCGAAGGCTGATATGGCATAATTGCAGACAAGGCATTTCAACTTTGACTGGGCAAAACGGATTTGGCATATTTCAAATTTGATGTGGCACATAGAGACAAATTTGTGAAGTTCAAATCATTTGCAATTCAAAACTGAGAGACTACGCACCTTTGACATCAATGATAAAAATATTTCAATAGGTATTACTTGGTTCTTTGTGGGTCCTTCATAGAAGGACCCACAAAGAACACAGGCACCCATGCCGTACCCTGTCCATACCTAGGGATGAACCTGAACCGTACTAGGATCCGAATCCCACCAACACATGTACCTCAGTCAAATATGAAGTACACGGTAACTTATGGTTTTATTGAAGGTTGTGTGCTTATGGTGGGAGGTAGTAATTCCAGATACTCTCTCTGCCATGGTAGGGTTACAGACCATTGTTTTATGGAAACTTTTTAATTGCTTGGCAACCTTAAGGTGATTAAAACGATTTTAGGACAAGATGGATTAAATGATAATGGTATGATAAGGATGTGGGTGTTCATATTGGAAGATTTTAAGAGAAACTAAAGTGACTGCAGGATCTAGAAATAAGGGAGAACATTCAGGATCTGCTATCCTTCTTGGCTATGGAGGAGGTAGAGGTGCAAGGGGAGATCGTGGAGATCAAACAAGAAACGCTGTTGTTGCAGCATAAAGGTAAGGCTATTCATGTGGAGTCAAGGATAGACATTGTGGCCATGAAAGATCAAGTCAAAGATTTAATGGTTGATGTTTGTACACTAGGAGAGTTCTGTTAGGATCTCTGTATGGTCACGAAACACATGGCAGTATATCCTTACAAACATGTTTTTGAGATTACTAGCAAATAAATGATGCCTACATTGGAAAATGAGTGGCTATCTTGGGTATTAAGGTTTACAAAAATAATATAAGGTGTTAAGTTCAATGGGCTAGAGAGTGTGTGTGGTCTGGTTGTGTTAATTATGTAACAAGTGTTCATTTCAGGCAATGATGTCTATAGCAGAGCTATCAACTGCTGGAAGATGGCTCCTACGGGAGTAGGAACGGATCAATGGGCCATACCTGAATTGCCCTATATCTTCAGCGCTGGAGTGTGTTTTTTCCTGTTATATATATGTTGGGTTGTCTACTAGCTTTTTCGATTATTGTCTGTATAAGTTATGTTATATGATATGTATAGCTGTTGATATTGGTTACGCCTGGTGAAAGGGTTGTTTATGCAGTTGTTTTAGTTTGTATTTTGTATATTTTCTGTTTCTAGCTGAGATGGGACTCTGTTAATAGAATCCCAATAATTACTAATCAGTCTAATTTTTTTTTTTTTTTGATTTAGTCTAACTTCTAGCCTTGCCGCATGAGAAAATTAACAAACTATTACCTGGTTTGTGATGCCTGAATCTGATAGACTGGTATACTTGAAAATATGAAAAAGAGCATACCCTAGAAGAGGAGAGTGTGCCTATTTTGAGTTGATGTTGTTGGAGTGATGGTGTTTAATCAATTGACTGCAAATCTTGTTTGCAAGTCTTTCAAAATTTCTGAGTGACATGATGGAATGAAAAATGTTTTTGCCTCCCGATTATTGGTGAGAAGTTAGAACCTTGTGATTTTGTTTCATTTGTGAGTTTTTAATAAATAATGTTTGAATTGTGAGTTTTTCAACAAGCCACCATTTTAATTTATCTTGCACAGGAGTGATCAGATAATTCCCAGGTTCAACTACTGTGCCACTTGACAAGTCAAATAGCACAGAAAACTCCTTGGGTGCATTCAAAACATGATTGCTTGGTAGTAATTGCCAGGTCTTGCTACTGAAGATTTATCTTTTTTGTTTTTGGTTTGGTCTAAGGGTTCTAAAGATGCATACACAAACAAGCAATCAAGTTGATGGGATATGAATGCTTGCTCATTGTGCACATACTTTAGTGTCTCTCTATGTGACCACTATCTGTATTCATCTGCAATTGGATTAGTCAAGTTGGTCAAGTAGGCTAGGGAATCCATTCATGTTCTTATTAAAGCACATCTCTTATGCCTAGCACACCGTAAAAACTCATTCTTGAGAGAATGACACATAAGTCGAGTTGCAGATGTTGACGATGATTGGAAACACAGAGGAAGAAGTAACTGAAGGACCTAAACACAGTGGAGTTGGAACTGACAGAGAGAAAGGCAGATCTTATGGGTTCGACTCTGATAAAACACATCTAACTAGTTTGACAACAGCCAAAATTATCCCTGTCAAAACTGGACAAGCAGATTATGTTCAATTGTGGTTGAACATGCCGTGAATATGACAGATGCAGGGTCTGAAAGTTCCAAAATATGTCCAAGAGATTTCTTTCTGTTATTATTGTTAGAATATGTTGTCATTGATGTCAAGGAGGCAGTGTGAAGGTGAGCAAGCAAATTTTGAAAGAAAGAAATAATTATATAAAAGAGGCCATGTTAAGGGTCTGTGTCTAATAAGGAGAGCAGCAACTTAATGAGTATGAGATGCAGCAATTAGAAGATAGCATATACAATTAAGATAGCAGCAAAGTCAGCAAAGAAATTAAGGATTGGTAATTCACAAGATGCAGTGCTTTATTATTGAAGAATTAAATAAGCAAAAATATAAGATGGAAAAGCAGCAAAAGACAAAAGACAACTAAAAAAAAAAAAAAAAACTAAAAAGGCAGTGATTCATTAGCAATTAAAAACCAAAAAGCAATGATTAATATGTTTTAAAGAGAAGTGCTTATGTTAAAGGAAAATATCGTTAAGAAAAGACAGCGAAGTATATAATGAAAAAGACAACGATTCCATTCAGGAAAAAGATTATAATAAAATACATTATTTAGAGTATAAATTATAAAGCAGTGATTAAAATCAGATATTAAAGGTTGCAATTAAAACTCTATAATGTCCCTCCTCAAGTGAACAAGGGAAATTAAGAAAAAATGTTATTTTATTATTTTTGGCAGCCAAGGGGGAGGAGAAAAAATAATATTTAAATTTGAATTTTTGTGCCAAGAAATATTTTTTAATATTTAATTGGGCTGGGGCGGCCCTTTGGAGAAACAAGGAGGGAAGCAAATAAAAAGGAAATAAAATAAAATTTAATTGCAAGTTGGCACCCAGATTTGAAGGATTAAAAAATAAAATAAAAGCAATTTAAAAATATTAAGTTCACGCTCAAAGCTGGTTTGGCCAAGCAAGAGGGTGATAAGGAGGTGATAAGGAGGTTTGGTATATATACAAGGTGATTTGGAGGCATTTGACATCAACAAATTTATCTCTACTTTATGATTTGCATTTTGGCGAATATTCTAAGGACAAAAACCCTTATGAATATAGGAGAAGTTGGATGAGACCGTAGCTTCTTCAATGGAGGACTTCATAACAGAGGTTTACATGGGCTTCAATGGTAATTCTTGCTAGATTCACACTCATATTTTTGCATCAGCATAGTTGTCTAGTTTGGAGGGGCAAATTAGGCAAGTTGGAAGGTATTCTTAATATTTTCAAGGGTTGCAAACCCTATTAGCAAACCAGTAGGCAAACACACTCCATTGGTAGGGTTTTGGTGTCATTTTCATCATACATTTGCATTGTCTTTTGCATTGGTGTGAGCTGGAGCTTTTTGCCCAGCTAGGGTTAAGATAGGAGGTCATTTTCTTTGCATAATCCGGGGTTTCTCTATCAGCAAACTGTTTAATATTTTGTCATTGATGTGAAAGGTACAGTGTTATTCTATGTTTGGTTTTCTGGAAAGAGAATTGGAATGAAATGCTTATCAAGCTGCTGATTATTCATCAGATCTTTTTGAGCTGCTTCCCTATTTGCTTGAGCTAGTTGCCTACTTGCTTGAGCTACTTGTTTGTCTACTTGAGGTGTTTGCCTGTTGGTTGAGCTACTTGGTTGTTCAATTAAGCTTCTTACTTGCCTACCTTGTCAGCAAATTGCTTCCTTGTGCCATGTGGAATTTCAACAATGTTAGAGGTTTATTTGCCTAATTAGCTTTGACATGTTGACCTATGTAGACTTTGAAATGGGTCACTATTATTTGGAATGTTTCTTTTGTAACGTCTTGGCAAATTTTATATCGGCTATATGATCTTGGTGGCTACATGTTTTCTAACGTGTTTAATATTTATTCCTTTGACTTTGGGCGACGGTTTCAGGTGTAGCTGCTTGAAATTTTTGAAACGTCTCAAGAAGTATCTTAAACGTATTTTTCTTATGAGAGGTCGATTATGGGGCGACTTAATTTGGCATGTCAAAATCATGATCCTACCATGTTTATGTTTGTAACGCCTTTCTTTAATTGTGACGTCTTTATGCTTTGTCGTGGGAGATTATTTCTGCATCGATTTCCTTTATAAAAGATGTGATATTGGCAACATCTTCCTTTTTTTGGATGATGGATTTATTTCCTCTATTTACTCTTTTCCTGTGCGATGGCTTGACAACGGTTTTGCTTACTATCTTCTGTCACAGGGCGTTGTGGTTTTTTAAGTCTTCAGACCTTTTATTATGCTTACATAATGCTACAGGTTTTTAAGGTTGAAATTGTGGTCATTTAGATAGGCTTCACCTTTATTCTCTTGACGTGAGTCATCATGTGGGTCAGAAGTGTTATCAGAAATTGTCTTTGTGAAAAGAATGAATTGCCTTCATTTTTCTGGAACAATGCAATATACCACATGTGATGAGGATTGGTGGCAACATGCTTTCTGAAAATGTTCGATGTTTTAATATGTGAATAGTAAGGCGACTACAGAGGTCATGGCTTTTGAGTTTCAAGAATCTCTATGTCTTTGCTATTGTTTTAAAAAAATGAATCGTCTGAGGATTTGTTTTTCTTTTGAATGAAGTGGTGTATTACCTATGCTACATACACATGGAAAATATATCAGGTGCTTATTGAAGCTTCAGGCTGTGCGATTTGATGCTGCAACATGGAATGAAAAATGGTTGAGGTCACATCTTTGAATATTGTTCAAGAAGGTCATTTGCATGAGGGACGTGATAGGGTGATTTGGATTAATATCTGTTACTTGCTAGCACAGGGGTTATTTGTATGATTGTGAGACGGGAGTAGGATTGTATGCACGTGCTAGTGTGAAGGTATACAAAAATACACTTTTGCTTGAGCTGTGTAAAGGTGGAGTTAGTCTTCTTGTGCCTCTGAGGAGGAAATGCATATCACTTGGAGTCCTGCAAATTATCTTTGGTAGTTTTTGCTTTGAAGATGGAGTTGTATTGAATAAAAGGGTAGTCTGATTTTGTTCTGAGGTTTGTGTTGTTACTAAAAGTAAAGTGTGTGTGTGTGTGTGTTACCTTTTTGAATCGACCTTGTTAGGAGGAGTTCTAAAGCAGAATTCTGAGTTGTATGTGAAACATATGAAGCAGGGGTGTGAGGTATTACAGTTTTTTTTTCTTCATGGAGTTAGTGTTGCTTTTTCAGAATCAGAAGTTTTAATACTGTTTTGAAGTATCAGTCAGCAATGAAGAATGTTTTGAAAAACATGAGAAGAATTCAGTGCGTTGGTGCTCAAATTGAAGTTGGTGCTTTTGCAAATCGAAGTTGGTGCTTCTAGTGAGTTGTTGCTCACTTTGTAATTTGGGTTGGTGCCCATTGTTGATAATAAAAGCAATATTTTGCTGTGGTTTTTTACCTGAAAGTGTTTTACACGTAATATCGGTGTTCCTCTTATTCTTTGTTTGCTCTTACTGTTTTGATTTCTCTTCATATGATTTTAAGTGTTAAAGTTTGAAATATTGATTCCCCGTTTCCCCCTCCCCCTTGAGTATTTCTTGTGTACTCTTCAATTTGAATATCAGAAATTTGGCACATGTTGGTGAGTGTTTTGGTGGTCTAGCATATTGGTTTTATACTTGTTCATAATCAAACAAATCTGCTATGAGTTTTGCTATTATTGGGATGAATGCATGTTGCTGTTGATGCATGAATGTGATGTCCCCTCGCTAGACAGTTCTCGGGAACAGAGTGTTAGCCCTTTATTGGACCCTTGTGGGCTAGCCAGTTTGGATAGAGGGTCAGTGGTGCATTTTGGAGAGTTTGTTTGTTCGTGTTTTCAGTGGACAGTGTTTAGATCACAGTGAGCGTTGGCATTCCAGGAGTTCATCGCTTCTGACGGCACGAGATTATCTTGAGATTTGAGCATTTTACGGGATTTTAAGTGATTAATTTATTAACTTAAAACGCCCTTTTAATAAAGTCACATTGACTTTATTTATATTTTTATATCACTTAAATCTCAAAAGGAGGATTATAATATTTTAATGACTTTAAATATTATAAAAGTGCGCCCAACTATTGAAAAGGAATATATTAAAATATTATAATATTTTGAAAACCTAAAAAGGGCGTATCCTTATGGAAATGCGTGCTTTTGCTTAAAGAGGCATTTTGGCAATTGAAACTCATATCATTTTGACTATTTCTCTTTGCCTTGTGCATCTTTTCTCTGAGCATTCTCCTGAGAGCAGGGTTTGATCATTGTGTCCATTGGAGAACGGAAAACTCTTCAGTGTTGAGTACGTTTGAGGCTGTGAGAGATCAGCTGAATCCGTACAGTTGAGGGCTTCACACAGAAGTTCTACAGTTGCAGACAGAGGATTTATTTATGCAGATGTTTGTTCTTCAGAATAATCATTGAGGGTTTCTTGGTGGCGTCCTTCTACAGCTTCTGGGATTCTTCTTCAGAGATTCATTTCCTTCTTGTTCATGGCCGTACGGCTGCCTTGGTTTGTGTGCCTTGAGAAAGGCGTGTGAATTGAAAGGGAGAAACGCCTTCTTTTTGAGAGGGCTTTAGCATCTATCTTTGGCGGCTAGTGTATTCAGAGCTTTGTGACCAGTTTCTGAGTGGAGAAACCCCTTCTGGAGCTTTGGCGTGCTTTTATGCTGATTTTCACCATTTCCGGCTGTAGATCTGGCTATTGCTTTATATAAAATAACTGGAGTATTCGGGTATGTCTGTTATCTATTCTAATTGTCTAGTATAATAATAGCTTCTGTATTTCCAATTTGTGAATTTTTGCTTTAAATTTCATTTTATGAGCAAAAATATGCTGCGCCCCTTCTCTTCTGTCTATTAAGATTTCTTAAAAAACTTAAAAAAACAATTAAAGACTTAAGAATTTGGGGGTTTTGAGCGGAGAGCCAGCAGGGCTCATCACAGTGGTATCAGAGCTCACATCCTGCCAGCTTGTGGGGTTTGAGAATTTATGAAGTCAAACAGAGAGGGTTTTGGTAAGTCCTATTTCAGAGGTGGCCCTAGAAATCAAAGAGGCGACTAGAATCCATTTCCACCATTTCCGTTTGCAGATCAGGAGGAGGAATTAGATTTTGACAATATGGCGAACAGGGCTGGAGAAAGTTCTCACAGAAATAACTGGGAGGATGAGGACAGAGAAGCCAAAGACGTGCTTAGAGGCATGGTTGCAGGGCAAGAGCAGGTTGCAACTATTCTTCAACAACTCAGCACGAATGTTCAGAATTTGTCATTAAACAGAGCTCGTAGTTTGGATTCAGATAGAGATGGCAGTATCCATAGACAGCCACAGAGGATTATAGATCCAGTACGCACCTATGAGAGAGCTACATTTCCCACGTTCACCAGAGATGATGCTGAGGAAGTGGATGAAGCTGAACAAGGTGGTGAAATAAATTTTGCAGATAATATTATGGCGATGCATGATGAGTGGGATAATTTGCCACCAAGGGTTAAGGAGCACCTTAACTTTGACAGGTTTATGAGCCAGAAGAGAGAGCACACCAGAAACAGGAATGACAGGCGTCCTAGACACAAACAGAGTGATCTTAAACAGGCAACCAGCAAACTAACTTTAGTACACTTTGATGGCAGTGGCAGAGTTACAGCACGTGCCTGGGTTAGTAAACTGGATACTTTCCTGACACTACGCCCCATGCCTGAGGTGGATGCCATTCGCTTTGCAGCACTTCATCTAGATGGCGTAGCACATGACTGGTGGATTCATGGTATGACTACCCTTCATCATGACAGGATTACCTCTTACCAGGAGTTTACTGATAGACTGGTAGAGAGATTTGACAGAAGGGATCCTGAGCTTTTCTTCAGAGATTTAGCACAGCTGAAACAGTTAGGTAGCTTGGAATCGTACATTGGTGAATTCCAAAGACTATCTGTTATGGTGACAGGGATCTCAGAGAGAAGGCTGGTCATATTATTTATTGAAGGTCTATTCGAGCCCATGAAAGGTTGGATAAAAGCATTTGATCCACCTACCTTACAGGAGGCAATGAGGAAAGCTCGCAGCATGGAGCTATCTACACCTCGTAAGCCTTTTAGCTCGAACTCGAAGCCTACAACATCATACACGGAAAATAAATCAGATCCAAAGAAGGCTGATAATACAGATCAGAAAAAGAAATTTGCAGCCCCTTTAGATCGAGAAACCATGAATGATTTGAGAAGGAGAAAACTCTGTTTTTACTGTAAAGGTCCGTATGACTTTAATCATGATTGCCCCCTCAAACCAAAAGGACAAAACAAGCACATGGAGTGGTTTTATGAGGGAGAACCATTGACTGATTTTTCTGATCAGCAAGCTCCAATCTATGATACAGATGGAGAAGAGTCAGAAAATGAA
Organism: Sequoia sempervirens; assembly: GCA_007258455.2. NCBI lineage: Eukaryota > Viridiplantae > Streptophyta > Pinopsida > Cupressales > Cupressaceae > Sequoia > Sequoia sempervirens. The sequence goes on along the minus strand of VDFB02026429.1, from coordinate 158,585 downwards.
GCTGAAATTGCAGTGGAAACAGAACTTAAGGAGGCTCATATGTCCAGCATGCAGAAGGAGGGTTCTTTCAGACTCCGTGGGATCCTAGCTGGTCAAAGGGTCATATCTCTCCTTGATACAGGTGCAACCCATAATTTCATCGACTCACGGTTAGTGGAGAAACGGGGTATTCAAACTCAGCAGTTTGAAGGCATACGTGTGAGGGTTGCAGATGGGAACACTCTCGATTGTGAGAGGATGATACCTGATTTGCCTTTGAAACTTAATAATTTTGAGTTCAAGGCAGATTTTTATGTTGTAAACATGGGTGGAACTGATTTAGTTCTTGGCATGAAGTGGCTTCATGCAATAGGAGAGTTCACGCTTAATTTGCGTGACATGGAGATGAAGTTCACCATTGATGGCACAAACCATGTTCTCAAAGCCATCAGGGACAGCAACCTTAGGGAGATTTCACTTCGGAGAATGGAGCGTTTGATTCGTAATGATATGGTAGAGTGGGCTGCTGAATGCAAGCTAATGCCTTCACAGTTGGATCAGCAAGCTTCTTCATACCATCCAGATGTGCAGGAACTTCGAATCAAACATGAGAAAGTATTCAGTGCTATTCCACCAGGCAGGCCTCCTGATAGAGGTATTGAGCATATTATAGAGCTGGAAGAGGGCACGAAACCGATTATGATTACTCCTTACCGGCACCCCAAGCGTCTGAAAGATGAAATTGAGAAGACTATTCAGGAGCTGTTAGCTATGGGGCACATCAGGCCGAGTAAGTCACCCTTTGCTTCATCAGTTGTTTTGGTGAAGAAAAAGGATGGTACACTTAGAATGTGTATCGATTACAGAATGCTCAACAGGAAAACCATTAAGAACAGGTATCCTATTCCTCGGATAGATGAGTTGATAGACGAGCTTCATGGAGCTTGCTACTTCTCAAAGATTGATTTGAGAACAGGTTATCACCAGATCAGAGTCCGAGAAGAGGACATAGAGAAAACGGCGTTCAGATGTCACTGTGGACACTTTGATTTTTTGGTTATGCCATTTGGGTTAACCAATGCTCCAGCCACGTTTCAGTCGACAATGAACAGGGTTTTCCATCCTCATTTGAGGAAATTTGTTTTAGTGTTCTTCGACGACATCCTGGTTTATAGTAAATCATGGGAAGAACATATGGTACACTTGGATGAGGTACTGAGTATACTTGACAGGGAGTCCTTGTATGCCAAGGAGTCCAAGTGTGCATTGGGCATGGCAGAACTTTTATATCTGGGACACATCATCAGCGGAGCAGGAGTCAGCATGGACCCAGAGAAGGTTCGAGCCATCATTGATTGGCCTACACCTGAGACTTTGACACAGCTCAGGGGATTTGTAGGATTGTGTGCTTTCTATCGTCGGTTTGTTAGTGGGTTCTCGCGGCATGCTGCGCCACTAACCGATTTGACTAAGAAAGGTGCTTTTGAGTGGACACCATTAGCACAAGCATGCTTTGAGAAGTTCAAACTTCTCATGACTTCGTGTCCTGTTTTGGCTTTACCGGACTTCACTAAACCCTTTGAGTTACATTGCGATGCCAGTGGTGAGGGTATTGGTGCAGTTATTATGCAGGATCGACACCCTATAGCTTATGAGAGCAGGAAGCTAAGAGGGCCTGAACGGAGTTTTAGTATCTATGATAAGGAAATGTTGGCTATCATGCATGCGATGGCCAAATTCAGGCAATACTTGATTGGTAGTAAGTTCACTGTGAAAACCGATCATAATAGTCTGAAGCATTTTCTTGGGCAGCGAGATCTTAATGAGAGACAACAAAAATGGGTCAGCAAGCTTCAGTCTTACGATTTTGACATCTCTTATGTTAAGGGCACTCAGAATGTGGTTGCTGATGCGTTATCTCGCCGTCCTCACTTGAGTTCTGTTACATTGGTTTCAGAAGACTGGAGACATCAGATAGTAGCAGAGTATGCTAAGGACCCATGGGCCTCTAGCATCATAGATGGATCAGTGTTGGATGACAGGTATTCACTTGTAGATGACCTTATCATCTACAAAGGAAGGATTTTATTGGTCCCAGGTTCTGAGATGAGGGACAGGGTTTTGAGGTCATTGCATGATTCACCCATGGCAGGGACATCCCGGGTACTATAAGACCTATAGGCAGGTACGGGAGAGATTCTCTTGGAAGGGTCTCAAGTCCTATGTTCTCCAGTATGTCAGGGAATGTCTTGTTTGTCAGCAGAACAAGCAAGAGCACACATACCCTGCAGGTCTTCTACAGCCGCTTCCTATTCCTGAGAGGAAGTGGGATTGTTTATCCATGGACTTCATCACGGGCTTGCCAAAAGCTCAAGGGAAGGACAGTATTTTCGTGGTGGTAGATCGATTGACGAAATATGCACACTTTTTCGCAATCACTACTACACACACGGCTACTCAGATTGCTGATTTGTTCTTCCGAGAGGTATTCAGGCTGCACGGTTTACCTCGCAGTATAGTTAGCGACAGGGACAGCAGATTTATGAGTAACTTCTGGCAGGAGTTATTCAAGCTTTGTGGGACAGAGCTCACCCCTAGTACCAGCTACCACCCCCAGACAGATGGGCAGACGGAGATCGTCAACAAATGGGTGGAAGGGTACTTGCGTAACTATAGTTCAGGGCAGCAGAAGGCATGGGTGAGGTGGTTATACTTATGTGAGTACTGTTACAACACCACCCATCACATGAGCATCCAGATGACACCATATCGAGCGTTATATGGATATGACGCTCCGAGCTTTCTTGATTTATTGCTGAGTGACAGTAGAGTTCCCAGTGCTGGTGATTTGTTACAGGAGAACCAGGATATTATGAGAGCACTTAGGGAAAATATACAGAAAGCCCAAAATCAGCAAAAACAATATGCTGATCAGAGACGAGTAGAGCGGTCTTTCGAGATCGATGATTTGGTGTACCTGATGCTTCAGCCGTATAGGCAGTCTACCCTTCGCAAGAAGGGCTCCGAGAAACTTAAGCCGCGATACTATGGACCTTTCAGAGTTGTCAGACGTGTGGGTCAAGTGGCTTATGAGCTGGATCTTCCGGTGGACAGTAGAGTTCACAACGTGTTCCATGTGTCGCGCCTCAAAAAGGCGTTGGGACAACACGTAATTCCTTCTATTGATTTGCCACCCTTGGATGATGAGGGCAAATTAGTTTTGATACCTGAGGCCATTCTGGACTCCAGAGAGCGTCATCTTCGGAGGCGGGTCATCAGGGAATACTTGGTTAAGTGGAGGGATCTACCGGCAGAGGATGCGACGTGGGAGAGTGACAGTGTTCTTCAGCATCCAGCTTTGAGTTTGCTTGTGGACAAGCAAATTCGGGGAGGGCGGACTGTGATGTCCCCTCGCTAGACAGTTCTCGGGAACAGAGCGTTAGCCCTTTATTGGACCCTTGTGGGCTAGCCAGTTTGGATAGAGGGTCAGTGGTGCATTTTGGAGAGTTTGTTTGTTCGTGTTTTCAGTGGACAGTGTTTAGATCACAGTGAGCGTTGGCATTCCAGGAGTTCATCGCTTCTGACGGCACGAGATTATCTTGAGATTTGAGCATTTTACGGGATTTTAAGTGATTAAGTTAATTTATTAACTTAAAACGCCCTTTTAATAAAGTCACATTGACTTTATTTATATTTTTATATCACTTAAATCTCAAAAGGAGGATTATAATATTTTAATGACTTTAAATATTATAAAAGTGCGCCCAACTATTGAAAAGGAATATATTAAAATATTATAATATTTTGAAAACCTAAAAAGGGCGTATCCTTATGGAAATGCGTGCTTTTGCTTAAAGAGGCATTTTGGCAATTGAAACTCATATCATTTTGACTATTTCTCTTTGCCTTGTGCATCTTTTCTCTGAGCATTCTCCTGAGAGCAGGGTTTGATCATTGTGTCCATTGGAGAACGGAAAACTCTTCAGTGTTGAGTACGTTTGAGGCTGTGAGAGATCAGCTGAATCCGTACAGTTGAGGGCTTCACACAGAAGTTCTACAGTTGCAGACAGAGGATTTATTTATGCAGATGTTTGTTCTTCAGAATAATCATTGAGGGTTTCTTGGTGGCGTCCTTCTACAGCTTCTGGGATTCTTCTTCAGAGATTCATTTCCTTCTTGTTCATGGCCGTACGGCTGCTTTGGTTTGTGTGCCTTGAGAAAGGCGTGTGAATTGAAAGGGAGAAACGCCTTCTTTTTGAGAGGGCTTTAGCATCTATCTTTGGCGGCTAGTGTATTCAGAGCTTTGTGACCAGTTTCTGAGCAGGAGAAACCCCTTCTGGAGCTTTGGCGTGCTTTTATGCTGATTTTCACCATTTCCGGCTGTAGATCTGGCTATTGCTTTATATAAAATAACTGGAGTATTTCGGGTATGTCTGTTATGCATATTCTAATTGTCTCAGTATAATAATAGCTTCTGTATTTCCAATTTGTGAATTTTTGCTTTAAATTTCATTTTATGAGCAAAAATATGCTGCGCCCCTTCTCTTCTGTCTATTAAGATTTCTTAAAAAACTTAAAAAAACAATTAAAGACTTAAGAATTTGGGGGTTTTGAGCGGAGAGCCAGCAGGGCTCATCACAATGAACATATCCAGATTTATATCAGAAAACTAGGGTTTGAGCAGAAATTAAAAATCAGAAAATTAGGGCATCATTTTATGTTATAAAAATCAGAAAAATTGCACAAATATTGGTTGGGATATTTCAGTGGTATTAGAGCTTGGATCTTGCCAGCCTACAGGGTTAGTTTTCATGCAGCCGTTTGTTCCTTGCAAGTATAACTTTCGAAGAAGACCAGGATAGCAAGGTAGTTGAGAGAAGGAGGCTCTATGTGTTGACATAAATCAACTTACTATGGATAGGGAAAGGAGAGGTGGAAGTCCGTCAAGGGATGACAGGATTGCTGCTGACATTTTGAGGGAGATATCAGCCAATCAGAGACATGATAGCAGTGCAGCAACAAACAAATAATGCGTTAGCTCAAGTGATGGCCCCCATCAATAGATGATGCAGTTTATGACTCACGTGATGGGCAATATAAGAGTTAATGCAGGCCCTATCCGTGAAGGAGGTATTGCAGGTACACCTCATGCTGGAAGGACACACACAACTACCTCAAATCACCCTTTGCTGCCCTCTTTCCTTCCAAGGGAGGAAGAATTCATTGGAGTTGAAGAAGAACCACCAATTGCGGATGAGTTGGCTATCCTACATGATGAGTATAGGGCACTTCTTGATGATGTCAAGATGGATCTAAACTTCAATCAATTCATGAACCAAAAGAAGGATAGAAGAAGAGCAAGGATAGGACAAAAACCTAGAGAGCAAGCAAGGCAGCTTAAAGAGTTCAAGGATGCATTAAAGAAAATTCCTCTTCCTAATTTTGATGGCAGTGGTCAGAGAAGTGCTAGAGCATAGGTACATAAGCTTGATACCTTCCTCACACTCAAGCTAATGAGTGAGGTGAAGGTCATATAGTTTGCTACTATGCATCTTGAAGGGTTGGCATATGATTGGTGGCATGATGGATTTGTTTCACAAAATCATGGTTTGATCACTTCATATGATGAGTTCACACAAAAAATCATTGCACGATTTGATAGGAAAGATGTGGAGGTCTACTATCGAGATTTGGCACAATTGATGCAGGTTGGTAGAGTGGAATCCTATGTCAATGAGTTCCAAAAGATTTTTGTTATGGTTCTTGATATGTCAGAGAGAAGAGCGACCATGCTCTTTGTTGAAGGATTGAATGATAGATTGAGAGGCTTGGTGAAAGTTCATTGGTCTAGTGCACTTAATGATGCTATTGAGCTTTCACTTGTTCTTGATACTAATGTCTCCACCATTGCAGCCACCAAAGAAAGGTTTTAGAGAAGACAAATCATTTCAAAGAAGTGATAACCAGCTGAAGTTCACACCTCCTAGGATGGACAATGAGTCAAGGAATGAATTGAGGAGGAAGAAGATTTGCTTCTCTTGCAAAAAACCATGGGAGCGAGGTCATAGATGCCTTGGAAAGGGAAAACTACATCTCATAGAAGTCACTTCCGATGTGGAGAATGAGGCAGTTGAATACACTAGTTTGGATAGTGATGACGATCATGCGCCATGGTTGGAGCTTGACAATAAGGCACAAGGTACTATTGCTTTTATTTCAGCTGTCCCTAAGTATCTATCATCTCTTTTACTTGAGGGTAATTGTGAGGGGGCAACAGGTCTCATGTTTAGTAGATGGTGGTGCAACACATAATTTCATTGATGAAGGTTTTGTGGCTAAGAGATGATTGCAAGTAGAGGAGTTCTCTGGATTTAACGTCATGTTGGCGGATGGATTCAAGATGAGTTGCACTAGGAAGATACCCCAATTGGGCATTCAATTGGATGCCTTTTCATTGGCTGATGAATTCTATGTAGTCGGCATTGGTGGAACCGAGATTGTGTTAGGAATCCAATGGTTACAATCACTTGGTCGATATGCTTAGGACATCCAAAGGATGGAGTTAGAGTTCACATCAAAAAGAAAGAAAATAGCGTTGAAAGCTATCATTAAGGATCTACCAAAGGACATGACAGCCAAGAGGATGGAGGTTCAGGACAGGCTTATCATAACTAGAGAGTCATCCAACTTTCAGCTAGATACACCTCTTGGATCAGCACTTGGTGATGGACAACTAACAAAGGATGAAGACTTGATTGAGTCTCTACAAAGAGGTATGATGTAAGCTCTGATTTTCTGTTTTATGACAGCAGTCATATTTCTATGCATAACCATGACATAGCAGCCTTGTCACATGAGGGGAATGATGTTGAGGGATCCCGCAATGTTGGCACTCAAGATGTGAGTGTCAAATATGAGGAATGTATTGTGGATTTAAGCCACAAAAGTTCTGATTTTGTATATCATACCATGAAAGATGTGGAAAAGACACAAGATGTGTGTAATGGGTGGTTGTTGCAAAAAGCTAGAAGGGAAAAGATGTTGGTTGCCCAAAGAAAACAACACTTGCAAGAGCTCAAGGAACGATGTAATCAGCTAGATCAAGCCAAGAGGCAAAGGGAGTCATACACTAGGTCTCTATTTCTTCCAAGGGAAGGATGCATAGCAATGGTGCAAGCAAAGGAAAGGTCTTGTGAAGAAAGCAAGCAAGAAGAGTTGGGTGGACAAATAGAAAGGTATGAGTCAGAAAATTTTGTTCTTGTACCTGATTTGCATCATGAGTTGCTTTTGTTTGAGGGCCCCTTGAAAACCCAAAAACTAGAGGAGGTTAGAGTAGTTGAGCATACACTTAGTAGATCGGCCACTAGTGTCAAATGTTCACATGAAGATGGAGTCATAAGTGATTCAGTTTGTGGTGATCCATTGGTCTTCCTCGAAGTTGTAGAGTTGGTCAATAATGGAGTGCAATCCTATCATCATATTGATCCCTTGGTAGCATTAGAAGCTTCCCTATTTTAGAGATTTGCGATGCATGCCATCGAGGCACTTGCCTTTTTTGGGCATACTTGGGAGATGAAGTTGAATCTTGACAAAAGGTATGGAGGTTTTGCTATAATGTCTAATTTTGAGTTACTAATGGTTGTGTTCCAGTTGGATTATGTCATAGGGATTGAAAGAAAGCGTGAGGATCTTGGCTTTCTTGCCCTAGTTCATGAGGATCCACTCCATACATTGCGAGGGGATAGTTGCTCTACCTTATTGCACATGGATATCCTATAGGTCACTTGGAGGACAACAACTGTTTGGATGTTTTGGATAGGTTGGGATTATCACTTCACCATTTGGGAATGGCGTATAGATGATACTCTATCATCATATGACATTAGCGATCATACTTGCATTCACTTGGGTCTGATTTTCAGTTGGGAGGTTGTTGTTTTGATTTATATCAACAACATAGGAGGGACTGATATGTTCTTCTATGCACCAACAAGGGGCATCTTGCACATTCATGAGGAATCCTTCAAAGTTGGAGAGTTGGTTGGTATTGATAGTCTTAAGGAGGTACATCTATCTCCTCAATTTTGATACATATGGTAGTGTGATGTTATGGGATCTAGGTGGTGATATGCTTGTCATTGCTTGAGGACAAACAATTTCGGAAGGGAGGATTGTAATGTCCCTCCTCAAGCGAATAAGGGAAATTAAGAAAAAAAAATATTTTATTATTTTTGGTGGCCAATGGGTAGGAGAAAAACCAATATTTAAATTTGAATTTTTGTGCCAAATAATATATTTTATTTTAATTGGGTTGGGGCAGCCCTTTGGAGAAATAAGGAGGGAAGCAAATAAAAAGGAAATAAAATAAAATTTAATTGCAAGTTGGCGCCTAGATTTGAAGGATTAAAAAATAAAATAAAAGCAATTTAAAAATATTAAGTTGGCACCCAATGTGGGCTTGGCCAAGTTAGGGGGTAATATGGAGGTTTGGTATATATACAAGGTGATTTGGAGGCATTTGACATCAACAAATTTATCTTTGCTTTATGATCTGCATTTTGGCGAATGTTCGAAGGAGGAAAACCCTTAACAATAGAGAAGTTGGACGAAACCCTAGCTTCTTCAATGGACAACTTCATGATGGAGGTTCACATGGGCTTCGATGGTGATTCTTGCTAGATTCACAGTCAAATTTTTGCATAAGCATAAGCATCTAGTTTGGAGGGGCGAATTAGGAAAGTTGGAAGGTATTCTTTAGGTTTTCGAGGGTTGCAAACCCTATCAACAGACCAGCAGGCCAGTGCACCCCTTTGGTAGGGTTTTGGTGTCATTTTTATCATACATTTGCATTGGTGTGAGTTGGAGATTTTCACCCAGCTAGGGTTAATATAGGGGGTTATTTTCTTTACATAATCTGAGGTTTCTTCATCAACAAACTTCTATATGTTGTTGGGCATGTTTGGAGCCCATTTCATTGTGTATTTGCATCATTAGATAAGTCTGATCTGTTGCAGCAAACTGGAATATTTGAATAACAGAATTTTGGCACATGTTGGTGAATGTTTTGGTGGTCTATCATGTTGGTTTTATACTTGTTCATGATCAAACAAATCTGCTATGAGTTTTTCTATTATTGGGATGAATGACTGTTGCTATGGATGCATGAACATATCCAGAAATTTATATAAAAATGCTAGGGTTTTAGCAGAAATTAAAAATAAAAAAATTAGGGCATCATTTTATGTTAAAAATCAGAAAAATTAATATTGGTTGGGATATTTCAAATGCTTTAAATGGGCAGCAATTAGATTGACAAGATAGCGATTAGTTTTTAAACGACACATCTATTTAAAACAGACACAACTCCTATAAAAAGACACATCCCTTGGCAAAATAAATGGTATAAATAAAGGTTGAAGAGGAAACCAAAAGACAACAAGTTCAATGAATATTTTCTTGTTGAGGAATATAGCAAATCTTTGTTTGTAGATCTCTTGCGTGGAAGGTGTCTTTGTTCATTGTTTGATCCTGTGGCTCGTGTTTTTCACAATTCTAACATGGTATCAGAGCGAGGATTCAACAAACCCCTTTTCGATTTATGAGGTTTTTTCTTTAGTTACAGATTCAAATTTGAATTCTTCATTGCAATTTTTGGAGGTGGGCAATTTTTAGGTGCATTTTGGCATAAAAAAGACCTTACTATTGGATTTAGAGTTGTTGAGAAAGTCAAATTTGCCTTTCGTTTGGCCTGTTTTGGACTCTTGAGGATAGATTTGCAAGGGTTTGAAATAGTTGCATTTTTTTCAGATCTGGAGGGTAGTTGCAATTTTGGAGCATTTTAATCTGAAAAGAACCTTATGGTTGCATTTAGGAGGCCAATTCGACGAATTTTGATTATAAATTTGCCCTATTTCGTTGTTGGGAGCTTCTGAGACAATTTTTTTTTGTATAGGGGGGTTGTACGACCCTTGTACATGAATTTCATAAAAAACAAAGAAAACAAAAAAAAAATTAGGTAGGTGTTTTTTTAAAATTTCTTTTTTAGAAATTTTAAAAAATATATATATAAAAAAAGGAAAAGCTTTAAGAAAGGTTGATGTCAATTTTTTTGTGTGGCACCTTTTTTAATTGGGCAGCCTTTTTCGGGGAGGGTACTCGTAGGTACCTATGTGAGTAGGCCTTGTGTGCCCCATAGGTCCGTTGGTGGGCCTTATAAACTCTTGGCCAACGGCCTATGCAATGCCCATCGACGAGGGTGACAAACTTAGATATCCTCGATGTCTTCAATATTTTTTCTGGCAACCATTTCACATTTCCTAACCACTGCATAGTTCCGGTGAGATTTTTAGGGCAGTAGAATATTCTTTTCAATATTCCGACAACTTTTTTGACAAATCCCATGGAATATTTTCAAAATTTTGATCCAAGTGATGATTGTTTTGGTTATGTTTAATTCTATGTCCTTGGAGAGTAGTTGTTGGCATACTTGCCTCAACTTACTATCAATAAGGTTGATACCATCCTCTAGTTTGAGGACGTAATGTCCCCTTCTCACTCTTGAGTAGTGTAGAGATCAATTAGCCTATTTTAGAGTTCCCATAGGCTAGTTGATGTGGTTAGGGGACTCGGTGGCCAGCATTGGAGTTCAGTGTTGGGTTTCAGAGGGGTTTCTGTTTGTCACAATACTTTTTAGTGGTCTTCGGTTTTGCTCAATTTGGTGCTTGGTGTACACTTATTATTTTTAGCAGTGCTATTTATAGTAAGCCATTTTTGGTGAGTTGGTCCTAGGCCAGTATGTATGCAATAGTATTATTTCTCAGTTAGTTTGGAGAGTCTAAGGTTGTAGTATTTAATAATTGTTTTATTCAGTCACTTAAGTTGTTTTATAAAGTTATTTTATAAACTTAAGTTGAGGGGGTGAGTGGTCATTCAAAAAAGTACCTTGGGCCTAGGCGTGCAATTTAAGTTGTTTTTAAAAGAGCTTTATTAATATTTAATTCCTCCATGAATTGGGATGCCTAGAGAGGGGAGAAAAGAGAACTTAAAATGTTTTATTTTTCCAAAGGCAAGAAGGGTGTGGGTTTTAGGTGAAATTTGAGAGGCTTTTCAAGTCCATCGCCCTAATATCTTTATAACACCATTTTGGCTCTCATTTGCACATCTCTACTTTGACAACATAACAAAATGTTGCTGGATTTCTTCCAGATTGCTTGGCCTGCAAATTGAGGACGGAAACCCTCCTCATTTGGGCTGATTTCGGTGGTGAAATATCCACCCTAGTCAGATTGTGAGTGATTCCACTGCAGGGATCATATAGAGCTTCACAGGGTTTAATTTTTGGTGATTGAAAATGAAGATTTATTAGATATTTTGAGGAGTTTTTGGTGTGGTGTGTTTGGTTTTTAGTTTGGTGTGATTATATGAAGATTTTGGTGTGTTTCTAATATTTTTCTAGGCAATACTCTCTTGGACCTGAAACCACGTTTTTGCTCATAGCTCCATCGTGGCTTGATGAAATGAAATGGGTATTAGCTCATTGGAAGGCCCTGTTCAAGGTCATTCTATCAAGTATTAGATTGCATTTTTTGATGGAGTTTTGGATTTACTAGAGGGGATCAAACTTTTCAAGGGGGATGCGCCAATTGTTGCAAAAACTCCAGATTATGACCAGCAAAGGTGATGCTTTCTGTTGTTTAACGTGGGAGTCTGATTTTAGTGGTTTGGACATTGGAGAGAGAGGAGTGTGTTTGCCAAAAGCTTGAAGTTGATCGATGCCCAATATTAGAACTTCATTGCTGCTGTTACAAGTCATTATTAGGTCTGTAACTTCCTATATTAGGTCTGATATCTCAATGTAATATTCTAATTATAAACTGAAAATGAATGCTTATGAAGTTTATTGCAATCTCTATTGAAAAGGTATTGTTCTCTAGTGTTTCTTGTTCATTGCAATCATTTCTTATGCTATAAGCATCTGAAAACACATTTGAAACAAACACAAGCACTTCATTGAACAAGCAACCAGCAAATAAAAGTTTTCAAAAACAAAATACAGGGGTGTATGTTACATAGGACAACTTATTTGTCTAAAATACTATTGTTTCCCAATAACTCTCAACAACAAAACCAAGAGTTCGGAACTTGTTATTTAAGACAAGTTTACTGTTTCCCAGTAACTCTCCACAACAAAACCAAGAGTTGGGAACTTGTTATTTAAGACAAGTTTACTGTTTCCCAGTAACTCTCAACAACAAAACCAAGAGTTGGGAACTTGTTATTTAAGACAAGTTTTCTCCAATTTCTTTATCTGAAGGATCCTAGGTTATGATACAATTTCTCCATTACCCTCGTTGGAAATCCGAAATGTTAGAAAAATGTTGTATCCTTCATCATGATGGAGAGTGGGAGTTTTGTGAATAGCAAGATCTTACTCCTTGGCGCAAGGTCAATTTTTATTTGAGTAAGGGATCTAGGTGTCTTCTACTACAGGTTGTATCCCTTCTAAACAATTTGATAACAATTTCCCTTAGATAAAGTATACTTCATTTCACATAAAGATTCAAATCATATATTCTCTTATCATTGACTCATATGCTATAACCTTCTAAGTACGTATTCCTAGTACAACATTATTGGATTGATCAAGTCCAATAGAATGAAAGATGTACAAAAGTTTCGCATTCACAACCAAACGATAGGACTCAAATTTATAGGTCTATACTAATATCAATTCTTGTCCAATCTTCTAACCCAATTGGGGTTATTGCTCCTCTTTGACATATCCCCTTTTTTTTGGTACTAAATTTATTTTCATATCTTGGGAAAGTATTGTTTTAGTTTACCTGATTCATTTAAACAATATCAGTTTAGCCCAAGGTTTGAAAGGTGAGAATGATTCTAGGATTGGTGGGTTATGGACCCATAATGTAACTTGTATCAAATTTATATTGATATTCTTGATTCTAATCATGGATGTAGAGCTCTCCAATCAAGAAGAATGACATTAGGAGAAGAAGAGTCTTGGATAGAATAATCTCAAGATGTTTTTCTATATCACTAGTTCCAAGTCTTCTAGATCAATGTTGTAGATTATAAGGTCAACCCATGCATCGTTAGTGTTTCTGAGTGTGGGATAGATTATACGTGTTATGGCTTTGCTTGTGTATTATGGTCTTGTCCAAAAAAAAAAACGATTAGTTTTTGTGCCCTTCTTTATGAAGCTTGACGAATATACCCTTCGATTGATTCCTAAAGAATTTAGTTATTCCCAAAAAAATGTTATCTTGGCTTTTAAGAGATTGACCATCCTAGGTCAAGATGATACCATAGTGTACTTGTATCTTTAGTTATGCCTAAGTTTTTGTGACAACTAGTGATGGCATTGTGTGGATTTTCATTTGAGAATTGGAAGTTGAGTTATATTGTTAGATTCAATTATGTTGAGTGGTTATGATTGATTGTTCCTTCCTAGGGGCTTTTGATATTTTGATTTCTTGAGTTCTTGATGAATAGATGGGTGATGATTGCTTGATTTCCTGATTGATGATTGCTTATGTCAATGAATTGATTTATACTTTATATCTATGCCTTGAAGAAGTCACCAACTTTCACAATTGAGTCACCCCTCCTTTCGCTAAGGAGTCATAGTCTTTCATATTTGAAGGGTCATAGCTTTTCTCACATCATCACTATTCTTGAGAATCTAATTTAAGTCTTTTGCAAAATTACCTAAGGTTCTATTCTTAATTGGATCCTTTAAATGATGGTATGGATGAAATGCTCTCCCTTTTATAGCTCAAGTTTGAGGGAATTACACCCTTTAACCTCAATAGTTACAACTCTTTATTGTTGCGTTTGGGGGCTAATAATATTTAAAATTAAATAAATTAATTTGATAGTGCTTCTCAAGCCAAGAAGCATTTGGCAAACAAAGTTTTTAACATTTTCATAAATTTTAAGAATAAAGTAATCATATACATACATGGAGTAATCTTGTTGAAGACACATCCGGCATGAAGCAAACACATAGATATACGCCACACCCAAAGTATACACGTAAGACACAAAGCATGGCACATATACGTGAATACATGTAATATGAAGTATACACATGAAGCATGAAGCATACACGTGTATACACTAAGTATACACATAAGTATACACAAGACATGAAGGATGAATCATACACGTGCATGCATGTAATACTTGAAGTATACACAAGAAGCATGAAGCATACACGTGAATACATGTAGTTACAAAGTATACACACGAATACATGTAAGTCACAAGGTATACATTTATTAGAATAATTAAAATTATATCTCTTTAATGGTCAATAGTGTAACATGCTGTATATATTAGAAAGTTTCTATTTTTTCTATCTCTGTTCAATTGTTTCATATTAGAAACATCGCTCCTTGTAATCTATATATTGTAGCATTTGCTTCCTGTAAATATATCTTTTTTTTTTGTGATCTTTTCTTGTATTATGGTATCATAGCTAGATTTTGAATGGGAAATTTTTTCTCTGAGTGTTGATTTTTTCTGATTTTTTGCTGCACGACTCTGTGTGCAAAAGAAAATCACGACAGTTGTTTTGAGCGCCTGTGTCTTGAGTAATCAGGATTCTGTCTTGGGCTTCTTCAGTGTTTGTTGATGTGAGTTCCTGTGCATGAAAGTGAATCGCGTTTTTTCTGGGCGCTTCTCTTTGTTCACGTGTTTTTGAAAAACGTGGCTTTCTTCCTTATCACGCGACCAAGGTCCTGAACAATCTGCGATGAAATACCTCTTTTGTTCTACGTGCAATGTGAGCATTACATTTTGCACGACGGTTGCATTTTATCTGGTGGGATTCTGGTTTTTTAAGTTCGTAGATCTCTAAGCTCGGTTTTGTCTTTTGCCGAGCTTATCCTTAGTGATTTTCTTTTGATTGGAATCCTTATTCTGGGTGCCACTTTCTAAGTCTCGACATTGTAATTTTCCCTCGACCTGAGCACCATTTTCTTGGTGTTTTCTAGCTCGTGTTTTTTTTAACCAAATTTGTCACAAATATTCTAATGGGATTTTGCGTTTCTGGGTGTTTAATGAAGACGTTTTTTTAGCTTTTTTTGCGTGTTTTCTGAACATCATTATGCTAGCTAGCGTTTTGTAAAAAAATCCTCTATTTTCTAGCCGATTTTTTTTTATCACAGATTCTTTTTGGGTTTTTCAAGAAGATTTCTAGGTAGTCATTTGGTTTTTTTGGGTGCCTTGCAATCAGTGCATTGGAATTTGTGCAGTTGATTTGTCTTGAAATTTGTGCCTAAAACTGCCTCAACTTTCAGTGCACTAGAATTTGTGTCTTGGGTTCGGTTCAATCAGTTTTATTGCCTCTTTTGTTTGTCTTGTTTTTTGTGTCTCGAAAAGCATGCAAGATGGCGAGTTTGACCAACATTATGTTGGAAGGTAGTCAACGATTCAATGGAAGAAATTACAACACCTAGAAGCAGCGAATGATGACGATCTTCAAATATTGGTGTCTTCAAACCTCTGAGCAGTCCTAAGAAAAAGAACATTTAGTGTAATTACTACCACAAAAATGGTCATATGAAGAAGGATTGTCGTTAGCGTTTGGCTTCTGAACAAAAGAAGCAGGGAGGGTCTCAACAGAAAGCAAATGTTGCCGAGCATACTGAATAGAAAGAATCTGCCTTTTATGCCTTTATGGCTAAAAGATCTGCAGATCATGTGAAGTCCTTTGCCTGGTACATTGATTTAGGTGTTTCATGACACTTCACCCATCAGTATGATTGGTTCACAAACTTCTCTCCTTTCAGTGACTCAGTTATTTTTGGAGGAGGTGAAGAGTATACCGTTGTCGATAAGGGCACTGTTCAGATTCAGTTTGGTGGGAGGAATCTCATATTCTTCAATGTATACTACATTCTTGGCATGGAACTGAACCTTCTCTTTGTCAGTCAAATTATGTGACACTCTCCTCAGTTGGATGTGGTATTCAGTGCACATAAGTGTTAGATTGTTGATCGGGAGACTCGCATCACTGTTGCTGTTGGTATTGAGGATCATGGTCTATACAAACTTGTGGATACAGGTGATTCTCAAGAGTTAGCCATGGCAACCAAAAATTCTTCCATCACTAGTCTTTGGCATTAGCGGTATGGGCACTTAAATGTGCATTATCTCTCTTAGCTAGCTCGAGAGGGATTTGTAGTTGGTTTACTTGAGATCCATACTCAACATCATGGAGTGTGTGGAGCTTGTTAGGTTGGGAAGCAACACAGGACACCGTTCTCGGATGGTGACTCATGGCAAGCCTTTAAGGTATTACAGTTGGTTCACATTGATGTATGTGGGCCAATGAATACACCTTCAGTTACTGGTTGTGGGTATTTCTTGCTTTTTGTTCATGATTTTAGTCGTAAAATGTGGGCGTACTTTCTTAGACAAAAATCAATATTAGAATAATATCTTTCTATTTGTGTTGCTAATGGTCATCTAGTTGTTTTAGTTAGTTTCTATTTTTCGTTTTCTGTTAACATTTGTTTCTTTTAGAAACGACGTCTCTCGTAATCTATTTATTGAAGCTTTCGCTTCTTTGTAAATATAACATCAATTATTTGATCATGGTGTCAGAGCCCATTTGAGCTTGTCTCCCTCACGGGAGGGCTTAGGATTCTAGGAGGGCCTGTTTTCTGTAATTCATGATTTATCACATGGGATTCTGATAAGGTCGAAGGATTTTTTTAGAAAATTGCGAGCTAGGGTTTGTGGTTCTGTTTTTCCATAAGTTTGTTCTTACTTCCAGAATTTCAAGGGTTTTTTTGTGAGCTGATTTTCACAGAGATTTGTGAAGATTTTCGATTGTTAAAAATTGCGATTGAGTTTTGGCTGCTAAAAATTGTGTCATTTCATGGACTGATTTTTTTGATTTTTGGGCCAATTTTCTGAAGTTTGTTTTATAGTTCCTGGTAATCACGTTTTTTCCTTCAATGCATAGTCGCAACTCCCTTCTATCGCGTTGTGTTTTGGTTTCTATGGGTTTCTTTTGGGCGTTTTCTCTTTAGATTTGCGGATCTGAAAGAATCCATTTTCGTGCAAAATTGCGACTTGTTAAAATTGCGTTTTTTGTGAAAGCAAACACGTATGGTTTTTTTGCATTTTTTTGCGAAGGATTTCATACGTTCTGGAGAAGGGTTGCGTGTTTAATTTTCATATGTTTTTTGAGCGCCTTTTTGACATGATTTTCTAAAAAATTAATGGCACCTCTGTTTTGAGCGTTTGGAACCTGCAACTGGTGAGTATTTTTGTTGTTTTGGGAAGAAAAACAAGGCTTCTTCAAAACCGCGTCTGTGTATTCCTTGGGCATATTTGCTGAGCATTGGAGTTCATGATTTTAGCGAGGGTATCTGGTGTTGTCCTTGGGTGATTTTTTGTGGGTTTTTAATTATTTTTTTGTTCTTTTTTTTTTAAAAAAAAAAAAAATTTGTTTGCATGCCTAATCGATGTTCTAGGTTTTAATTTTTTGTCCTTGAAAAAGAAGTTTGTTGGGTTTTAAATATTTTAACCAAAAAAAAAATTTTGTGATGGGTTTTTCATAATTTTTCCTTAAAATTTTGGGTTTTAATAATTGTCCTCAAAAATTATTTGTGGGTTTATAATTTTTCCTTTAAAAATTGTCTCCGTTTTAATAGCTTTTTCAAAAAATTAAAGGAGGGTTTTTAATAATTTTTCTCCTTTCAAAAAAAATTGTTGGGTTTTACCATTTTTTGTAAAAAAAAACGAAGTTTTGTACTCTAATCCGTGTCTCGGATTTCATGTCTGGTTTTGATCAATTTTTCACCTTAAAAATTGTGTCCAACTTTGATCGATTTTTATCCTCAAAAAATGTGTTTGGGTTTTTACCCTTTTCTCGAAAAAACGATGATTTGTAATCTTCGGATTTCTGGGTTTGGTGATTTTTTCCTCAAAAATTGTACTTTGCTGCAGTATTTTTTAAGTCGCACCTAAAGTTGTGCGAACATCTACACCAGTGGTTTTTTGCAGTTTGTTTTCGGGCATCTTGCTCATCTGCAATAGTTTGGAGGGTTTGTCAAATTTTCCTTAAAATTGTGATTTTAGTTTATTTAGCCGTTCTTGGTGTCTCTAGCCACAGGGAGGGACAGCTCTGTTTGCCAACATCAAGTTGATGTTTTGTGATCAGTTTTGGTCATTTCCAGAAGTTCCTCATTTTTTCGAAGGGTTGGTGGTAGACTCATCTCAATTGACAGAGTCGGTGGCAGACTCTTGTCATTTGTTGTAGAAGTGTTCTGAGAAGAAGGGGGCAGCCTTCTCTGTTATTTCTTTGGGTAGTAAGATCGATGACCATTAAGGGAGGGTATTAGTATAATATCTTTCTATTTGTGTTGTTAATGGTCATCTAGTTGTTTTAGTTAGTTTCTATTTTCGTTTTCTATTAACGTTTGTTTCTTTTAGAAACAATGTCTATTGTGATCTATTTATTGAAGCTTTCGCTTCTCTGTAAATATAACATCAATTATTTGATCAATTAGATGTGTTTATTGTATTTCAAAAGTTTAAGGGCTTAGTAGAAAAAGAGTCTGGCTGTTCCATAGTCACTCTTAGGTCAGATAATGGGGGGGAATTTTGTTCCACTGATTTCTCCAACTTTTGTGATTTACACGACATCGAACGCCAGTTAACCATACCGTACACTCCTTAGCAAAATGGTGTTGTAGAGTGGCGCAATTGCACAATCACTAAGATGGCCTGCTCCATGTTACAACACAAGAGTGTTCCTAACAAATATTGGGCAGAAGTAGTCTACACTGCTGTCTATCTCCTTAATCGGTCTCCTACACAGGCTATTAAGGGGAAGACTCCTGAGGAAGCTTGGACTGGTCTCAAACCTAGGATTAGCCATCTGAAAATCTTTGGCTCTTTAGCATATGTATGGGTTCCAGATGCCAAGTGCTCCAAGTTGGATTCCAAGAGTCAAAAGCTTATGTTCACAGGATACTGTGACAACTATAAGGCTTATTGGTTGATTGATGTAGACATTGTCTGTCTCATCTTCAGTTGGGATGTTGTCTTTGATGAAGAATGAAGACCCTTTCTCCTTTCCTCCTCTGTGTAGCATTCTGAGGATCAATCTTTGAAGGCTTTTGATTTGGGTGTCCGTCTTCCATTAGGTCCACCTGATGGGAGGGATGATGTAGATTCTATTTTTGATGATGCTCAACTTGATTTTGCTTTAGATGATATTGATCTTCCACCTAATGAACTTGTTCTAGATCCAGTACTAGTTCCATCTCCTCCTCATGCATCCGATGTTGGCACTTCTACTCTTAGGCCTAAATGGTGGGCTAAGACTATTTGTGATCTTCATGATGATGAGCTCATTGAGGGTAGATCGTCCAAAAACAAGAGCAAACAACAACATATAGTTAATTTTGCTCTCATGGCCAACATTCATAGTGCTTATGAGCCTCAGACATATTTAGAGGCTAAAGGAATTCCTGAGTGGGAAAAGGCTATGGAGGCTGAATATCATAGTCTTCAGAAAAATCATACTTGGGTCCTTTCTTATCTTCCTCCAGGGAAGAAGCCTATTAGCTGCAAATGGGTGTGTAAGGTTAAGTACAAAGCTGATAGAACCCTTGACAAGTATAAAGCTCGTCTTGTTGCTAGGGGTTTCTCACAGAAAGAAGGCATTGACTACGAGGAGACTTTTGCT
Source organism: Sequoia sempervirens (assembly GCA_007258455.2). Lineage (NCBI taxonomy): Eukaryota > Viridiplantae > Streptophyta > Pinopsida > Cupressales > Cupressaceae > Sequoia > Sequoia sempervirens. The sequence goes on along the minus strand of VDFB02026429.1, from coordinate 138,874 downwards.
CCTATAGCCAAAATGAGTTCCATTCGGCTCATCCTTGCTTTAGCAGCCCAGTTTGGTTGGAAAGTCCATCAGATGGACGTTAAGGGTGATTTCCTCAACGGTGAGTTGAAGGAAGAAGTCTACATGATGTAGCCTCCAGGGTTCAAGGTTGTTGGTAAAGAACACCAGGTGTGCAAACTGGTGAAAGCACTTTATGGCCTGAAATAGGCTCCTTGGGCTTGGTACATCAAGATTGACAAGTACTTCACAAATCATGGCTCTTTGAGGAGTCCATCTGATTCTAACCTGTATGTCAAACACACTGGTAGTGATATTCTTATTCTTGTTGTCTATGTGGATGACCTAATCATTACTGGCAGCTCAACACATTTGATCGATGAGATAAAACAAGATTTGTGCAGCTCATTTGACATGACAAATTTAGGGCTTTTGCATTATTGTTTAGATGTTGAGGTTTGGCAGACAGAGAGCAATATCTTCATCTCTCAGTCCAAATATGCTCGAAGTCTATTGGATAAGTTCCGAATGCAGGATTACAAACCTACCTCCACACCTATGGAAAAAGGGCTGAAGTTGTTAGCTAAATTAGATTCCCCTGTAGTGGATGAATCCTTGTTCAGGCAACTAGTGGGGGCCTCATCTATCTCATTGCCAATAGACCTGACCTCAGTTTTGTAGCGAGCTACATTTCATGCTTCATGACAACCCCCAAGGCTGATCATTGGGTAGCAGCGAATTGTGTGTTGTGTTATGTGAAGGGAACCTCTGATTATGGACTTCTTTACACTAGGAGTCACGATCCTAGACTCATTGGTTACATAGACTCAGATTGTGCAGGTTTAGTTGATGACAAAAAAACAACATCTGGGTATGTTTTCAGTTTGGGATCTGGTGTAGTCACTTGGACTAGTAAAAAGCAGTAGGTAGTGGCTCTTTCCTTGATAGAAGCAGACTATCGAGGAACAGTTAAGGGAGCTTGTAAGGCAGTTTGGCTTCGTTGGATACTTGCTGATATGCAAATATCTCAAGCAAGTCCAACTCCCTTGTTCTGTGATAATTAGGTAGTTCTCAAACTTGCCAAAAATCCAGTCTTCCATGAAGGAACCAAGCATGTGGAAACTCATTGTCACTTCATTCAGAAGCTTGTTGAAGATGGATCATTTTAGTTGCTATATGTTCCAATCGAAGATCATACAACTGATAGCTCCTTGTAATCTATATATTGAAGCATTTGCTTTCTATAAATATATCAATTTTTTTTTTTACTGTCTTTTCTTGTATTAACATTTGAATACACGTTTGTCACAAAGTATACACATGAATACACATAAGTGGCAAAGTATACACATGAATACACATAAGCCACAAAGTATACACTTGAATACACATAAGTCACAAAGGATACACATGAATACACGTAAGTCGCAAAGTATACACTTGAATACACATAAGTCACAAAGTATTCTCACGGATACACGTAAGTTGCAAAGTATATGCATGAATGCACTAAGTCACTTGAATACATGTAAGTCATGAAGTATACATGAATATGCATAAGTCACAAAGTATTTACATGAATACTTGTAAGTGGCAAAGTATACACTTGAATATACGCAAGTCACAAAGTACACTCATGGATACATTAAGTCATGGAGTATACATACGAATACATGTAAGTTACAAAATATTCACATGAGTATGTAAGTTGCAAAGTATACACATGGAAGGCCACACATATAGAAATGCTTTATTGGTCTACTTAAGAAGAAGGTTAAATAGTTAATTCGAATTGAATGGCGTTTAAAGTAGGTATGTCGTGTAGGCTGGCAGGAACATGCTCTGATACTAATTGTAATGCCCCCTAATTGGGAATGCCCTAAACTTGCCCTAATTTCTCAATTTCCAAATAAACAAATGGGTTAGAGAATGCCTTTCACTTGATTGAAACCTTGCAAACAGATTAGAACCCATTTACCACAGTAATACTAATTAGCAAGTTATCATAACTAACATTAGTAAATTAATGACAGAGTTATTAATTTAATCATGAAGCACTTTAATATCTTTGGAAGGCTCAACCATAGGAGAGCATGGGAGAAAGTGACTTTGATGGGGTGTCTCAGATCCTCTACCCCAGGTCCAAGAGTGGATATACCATCCCTCTTGGCCTCATGTGGCCCATGCAATCCATATGAGGTGGTCAACCCTGTGAGGTGTCCCCTTTCCATTATCCCCTCATCTTGCCAACCATTTCCCTCTCTCTATGATTGGACTTCTTGTGCTGATTCACCATGGTGTAGGGGTGAGGTTACAATAGGGTGCCTCGGAAGCCCATCTCTCCTAAGCCCAAAGTGCAATACCCTTTGTACTCCCTTGGCCTCATTAGGACTATTTGGTCCGCACCTTGAGGTGGCATACCTAGGAGAGTGCCCCATCACCGTACCCCTTTTGCAATCCCTCATCTCCTCAACCATGGCTGAAACACATTCAGAACATATGAGGGTATACATTTTACATGAAGTAAATTAACTGCAGAGTATCACTAAACAGTAAACAGATTTATATGTATTATGACATATATGAACTATCATGTTAGCAGTATATTGTTAATCATACATATGCAGATATATATATTGTTACAACACTTATTGTGTTTTGCTCGGAAGTTATACTACACCGCAATAATCAGACGGACTGTTGAGTAGTAATATCTTATAAAATGTCAGATCTGAATCCTTTGATGCCCTTATTTCCTGTTCGATATGTCCTTAATATTCAGAGGATATTGTTAGTGTAAATCAAGCGCATAAGAATCTATTATTCATATTCATATTAAAGAAACATAACAACTTATAAGGCTCAATAATTGCTGCAAGCATCATTATTGCATAATTGTGCGTGCATGTGTGTGTGTGTGTATATATATATATATGATGTATATCTACTTATATTTAACTTACTTCCCTTATTGATTAACCATTTATCTTCATCTATCTTCAGTTGAACTGTCTTCATCTTCATACATACTTTCCGTACCAGACTTCTTATCTCTTGTTCCCAAAATCTGAGTATATCATACTAATGAATCTGCTGATATGCTCAGGAAATACTCATATTTTGTGCTCTTTTTTGCTGTGTATATATCTGTGTTTAAATCTGATTATATTCCGTTTGGTTGCCTCTCTAACTGTAGATTGTTATTTATTGTTTGAATGCTATTCTTCTTCTGTTCTTATTCAGATTTCTAATTGATTCCCCACCCTTTTGAAATGTTTATCCATTTATATCCTTATTTAACATGAAAGGGTGCATCTCTTAGAAGAGAGATATCCTTATGAATTGGCATGCCTTTTTGTTACCAAACTGCCTTTAAACTGATTGCTACACATTAATCGCTGCTTTCCTTAACAAATCTGAGCGCTGCTTTTTATTTGTTAATTACTGCCTTCTATCACATAATTGCTGCTTCTCTCCTAGATGGAATCACTGTCTTATTATTTTTCACTTATTCGCTACTCTTAAACACCTTTTTATATGCAATTTTTGGGAATAAGCAATGTATGGTCGGCCAACACATAGGGTCGGCCATGGAATATAATAAATTAAATTAATTTCTTTTTCAAAGTGGCACCAGAATTAATGGAGGTTGGCCTCCTAAAAAATATATTTTATTTTTAATAAATCAATATGAATAACCCTATAAGGAGGTGGGACCAGATTTAGTGATGCAATTATGATAGTTGAACGAACTTCTTTCTCATTGTTACTTTCTTATTATATAACATCCAAAAGAGGTTTTTGTATTCATTAAATTACTTAATATTATTTAATAAAAATTTGTTGTAAAGGCTTGTTCTTAGCAGCCTGAGTCTTGGAGAGTCTAGCAGAGGTTTAAGGAGTATGGTGTATGGTGTATGGCGTTGCTTTTGTAGACAAGAAGTCCTTGTAAGCCTTGATTTGGGCAAGAAGTCATTTTAGAAGCACTTGAGATAGTTGTTCGAGGAAGGACAACACTTGTTAGAAAAAATTCTATAATGTCCTCAACCAATATTTATGTAAATATACTTGGATCTGAAATATCCTCAACAATTTTGAATATAAAATATATGTTGACATTTCTGTAATAGTCTCCACACAATTTTATGTCATAATATTGAAATTTATAATACTGATTTCACACAAACTCTGCCATCAATATTTGGACACATGATATAGAACTTCACCAAAATGCTGGAGCTGATTTATATTGATCAAATCTGCAGAAAAATGCTGTAATAAAGCAGAAAACTATAGCAATGCATCTAATTATGAAATCTGAAATTAAATTCTGAATGTTTGAGCTCCCTTCTTCACAATTCTGTAATTACAAAATACTGAAATATATGCTGAAATCCAAACAAAACTTTGAAGTACAAATGCAACCTTTTTGAGGTTGCCTTCAGGAAACCAAAGGGGTTTTGTCCTTCGATCTCCAAGAATCCAAGTGGTTTAATTGTCAAATCCTATAGTTGAACACAAGTGCTTAATCTATGAAGAAAAGTTGTCAATTGACAAAAGATGCTAATTGGGGAAATTGGTTGACTTAAATAGAAATTGAGGGTCTAGCTTGGGGACCAAAAGCCAATGCCCAAGTCCACCTGTAAAAAAATTAATTAAAATATTTACAATATATCCCTCCAAGATAATCCACTATATGGGTTGTCATAACCCCCTTATTGATTCCCAGCTATATTTAGTTAGTAACTCCCACTTACAAATGTCATAAAGTTGCCATACATATTTATGAAGATGTTCTGCTTCTTAATAAAGCAATTTGCAACTCCCCACAAGTTGCCTTATCATAAGATATTCCTTCCCCCCAAAAGCTCTCGCCTTGTAAAATTTCCTTCCCTAACATAGAGTACTCTTTCCACCTCATTGAATCCCATGCCCCATTTTGGGCAAACACGACAATCAATAATAATTTAATATTTAATGGGCCCAATATATCGAGTTTGAAAAATAATAACTTGGGTCCCAAAATTAGATAATTAAATATATTTCCCTTTGAAGTTCCCATTAGCCCACAAGAAATATTTGAATGGGATTTTGGTCTTCAAAATTAATTTAATTAAGTGACATACATTTTCCCAATTTAGGCTTCTCTAGATCAATTGCTGATTTTCTCATTCCTATTATGATCTTTGCGTACATTTCCATACTTCCATACTTTGCTCTATACTTGATTATTTAAGAGTAGGGACTGCTTTTACTTATTTCCACATCAGGAACAACTTATTATGCAATCAAGTAACATTAGAGAAGAAAATGATTTGTGTTAGTGAATCAAGTGTGGAATATACTTCCCGACTACAGATCATGTACAGATGCTACAATATTTTTAGCATGCCAAACAAGCATTATTTCTGTAGAATATTATATTAGTGGCATCTATAAGCATGTAGGTAAGTTTATTATCCGTCTTTTCCATCACAATTCCTTCCAGTGGATTTGCTTCGTCTCCTCTGCTCTTGGAACACGTGCACAGACACTTTTATGGTATAATGGTTTCTATACAATTAATTAGCATTGTTCTTAGTAACTCTATATCATAGTGTTGAGACTCAGACTTGGCCAAACATATTGAAGCGTGTAGGTTGTTGTCATGCCAAGGAGAAGCAAAAGTGCAGCTAGAGATTAATTTTAGTTTCTATGCCTTGCCATTGTCATCTTTAATTTTTTGTCACTATAATTTTTAATGCATCACCTAAAATCTTCATTCAAGTTCTATAGCAATATTTGACTTTAGATATATGTGCTGATGGAAACACTATCATGCAACTTCAGAATATCTATGGGAAAAAAGATTCCAAGTGCCTGACAACTGTTAGGAATTTGTCATGTCCCCGAAATAGAACATAGAAACAACCAAATATTGAGATGCAAATAAATAAATAAATAAATAAATAAATATATATATATATATATATATATATATATATATATATATATATATATATATATATATATATTGGTTATTAGCAAATTTATTACAATATTATGATTATAAATTTAATCACCATTAACCATTATTGTCATCATAGAATAACACATATTATAATATGTATCATATATATGATATAATACAAATATTAAATCATAAATATAATAACTAAACAAACAAACATAAAATATAAAAAATAATAAATAAATAACAAATAAAATAAATGATATAAAATAATAAATATTTAAATAGGATATACTAACAGCAATCTTAAAGGCTTGTATTCCTATACTAATCATCCCTAAATGCAGCGATTCCTAACCATCTCCCCTAAGCCAGCGATCCCTAGCAAGAAGATATCATGGTTATTAATAAACATAAAGTAGAACGGTCCTACTTATTAAGGAAACAAACAATGAACAAAAGGTGAGGAAACGATACAATGACCTACCCCTTTGTGTGATGCGATTCATATCAAAGGGACGTGACCCTTGAAAGAAGAGCTACAGGTGAACAGCGATGTCTCTTGGCAAATCGGGTATTAAAGAGAAGACAATGTCAAACAATCAGTGGGGTAAAACAAATCATATAATTAAATCTGAGTATTTCTGGACTGGTAAAACTTATACAGAGCCGATCAGCTTCTCTAGGGATAAATACATAAATCAATACAATCTGAAGCAGCATCATCAAGGGAAACATACTCTAATCGATAGAGAAGCATAGAAGGAAATAATATGGTAAAGCATTTAAGAACAGCAGCACAGTAATATGATCTATGATTGTTGTGCATTTGAATATAGAGCCATTTAATATGTCTATAGTATTTAATAGGCATACAGGTATATGTGCATGAATATGGATAAATTTTATAAGGAATCATATGAAATGAATAAAAGAATATATATGAATAAACATATACATGAATAATGAATAATGAATACTAATATAATTGAATAATGAATAATATATGAATGCCTAATTGATATAAGTAAGGAATATATATATATATATATATATATATATATATATATATATATATATATATTCACGATTATGCAATAATGACGCTTGCCACAATTATTGAGTCTTATAAGTAATTACGATTTTAATATAAAAGTGAAATAGATTAATATTTATTTATATATGTTTTTATCCTATAAAGGTAAGGTTGAAGGAAGACGATTAAGGAATAAGGAGACACAGCAGTTCAGGTGATGTACTCACTTAGTAATAATATTTAGCATATTTTGGGATATAAGATATTAACATAGTGAAGCTAATGATTGGTGTAATGCTTTCTTAGTGTTATCATGATGAAATAATATTAATATGGACTTAAAGAATCAAATGATAAATGAAAATGTATTTAATTGTTGCTAGACTCATTAACTGCATTATAATGGGCCTCTTTGGATACACTATTAGGGGAAAACACATAGGATAATAATTTAAGGAATCCACTCATGGGACTGCATTTAGATTTGTTTGATGCTAAATCTTATATTCAATAAACTACATTACCATGATTATAAAATAAGATCATAAGAATGGGCATGAATATATTAATTGGCTACACCTACTTGTGCAAAGTTGATACATTTCCTTAAAAACATCTCATTTGGTTATATGCTCATGCTTATACTCATAATGCACAATGAATATAGATGAAACTATAATAAGTGCATTTTCATTTGATTGTGTAAAGATTGTCTGCTATGTGCTTGTAAACCTATTAGGTGTAGGAGTTAATGGTGACTCCTCAACACCCCCAAGATCAGTTGCGACCAAAACCACTTCCACAAGAGAGAGAATGGCAAGAATGCTTGCTTCACAATGCAAGATTGATTAATGGCTGAATTACTTGATTAGGTTGAATACAAATGTACAAGAGATACCTTGCTTATATGGGCAAGGTTGAGAGATAGGAATGAACATGATGTTGACAAATGTCACGATCTTATGACATGAGACAACCAACAACCTAATCACCTAGGAAATGATGTATCCTAGCTAGATAAGATAAGTTCTAGAAAAGCCAACTAAGACTTCTAGAAGGAATCTTTTACCTAAGTAAACTTAACCATGTGAATATGTCCCCTAATTACCTAGTGAATGAATAAGCTAGGTACAAGACAATTATTCACACCAACACCCCTGCTTAAGTGCAACTTAGGGAGAAGATTATTATGCAAACTATGCAAAGACTATGACTATGGGTCCCGGCTACTAGGCCATGTTAGGTACCTATTTACAATGTAAATGAAAATATGCAATCTCTCACAAGTGGAGAAAAGGAGAAAACCCTGTGGGACAAAACTCCTCTCCAAAAGAGAAAAACAAAACAAGACAACATGATGTATGGAGGACTCAATGATACCCCAAGGACAACATGCATCATGTATATACAATAAATGACCCCCCCATAAGAAGGAAGTAGAGAGATGAGATATCCCCCCCATAATGTATGATCTCCTGCAAACATGGTTAAAGTCTAAAGACAAAACAGAATCCAATGCCTACAAACAATGTTTCTCCCCTTGGGAAGAAGATACACCAAGTACAAATGCAGGAATGATTCCCATTCTGGATAGGAAGTGGTAGGAAGAGGAATCCAAATGTAGGAAGATTGTGTCTCTGAAATTTGCTCATGTGTTGCCAATTTATTGGATGATGAAGATGATGCCACAATCCAATTAGGTACATGCCCAATCACAACAAACTGTGACAAACCAGGAACCAATGGAAATTGATCTTGAACAAGCTCCAAAGACAAACATGAAGTGACAATAGTTGATCCATGACTATCATCAAATAAGAGAGATAAACCCTCAAATTGGTCCTCCAAGTCTGAAATGTGAGACTCCACAAACAAAGAAGCAATGTCTGTCAAATAAGAATCCCAATCAGGAAGACTATCAGATACATGTTGCAATGAATCACTGGTAGTACTCAATGATTCAACAACATAAGATGAAGAATCAGGAACCTCTGAAGCATCTGCAATCTCCTCCAAAGGATCACAAGCATGGGTTATCAACTCTGAAGAATGAAGAAGCACATGTGAGTTGGAAAGAGGACCTTCAAGAGATGGAGAAGAATCATGATCTTCATGCACCTCTCTAATGTGATTCCAAAGAGCATGAGGACATTGGAAGTGAATAAGTGTCTCCAAAAAGTCATCATCTACATTTTAAAAAATAACTCTAAAGACAGCAGCCCTGAAGCCTTTCCAAATGCAATACTCATCAGCTGTGCTAGGACAAGAAACTTTATCAAACAAATAGGACAATAGATTCCTCTCACCAAGATGAGTGAGTATTAAATTACTCCATTGCCTATAGTTCCCTTTCTCCAAAGTAAATAAGTCATCCATTTACAAAGATATGAGCTTCAAAAGCCAAAAATAGAGATCTATCTTCAACCTGGAAAATATGGCACAAAATTGCAAAATCTCTGCAAAATATCTGCACCACTGAAAAGTTGACTCTTCTAGCTTTCCGACGATATCTCGTTTCTGGAAAATGGTCTCCGTATGCAAAAGTTATGATAAAATGAAAAAAAGGCCTATAAATAGGCACTTGGGGGCAACTACAAGGTTCTATGAACACTAATTAGGCGCAAAAATGGAGCACCCGGGGGCTGAAATACGGTCATCCATATGACCTCGGGAATAAATAGTGCAAAAATAAAAAATACCGTCGGACAATACAAATATGCAGTTGGCTATTTACACATAGGTCGGCTAAACTTTATCTACCACTTTACAAGCTTGAATAAAATTGACAGTCTTAAATACACGTGAAAGGTCATTCAAAGCAATTAACCCGGCCGTCGGAAAAGCTTATTCAAAAACACGATAGAAAAAAGATGCATTTGTATCGCTAATTATAGAGGAAACTAGACAATGTACCCGCTGACGGATAGACGACACAGAAGGAGTACCGGCCGACGATGAGATAGATTTTACTACCAACGAAGTACCATGCAAAAGGATGTGGATCTGGCCGCGTACAAGATCATTGATGGTGGACCGATGCGATTTTACCACTAGTGGAGAATATGATGTAGATCTGACCAGTGGAGAAAGATTGACTGCCGAAAATTGGTCAATGTACCCGCTGATGGGGCGGATGCCAGAGGAAGGTACGCCGACTAGTAGTGCAGGTTCGATGGAACGGAGCACGAATTCCTATTGGCCCTTCCTGCAACGTTGACCCGGCCTCGTACCCTGTGGATAAATGACAGCCGAGGAAGAAAGTACTAGCAGGAGCACGGACTTGACACCGAAACCTGTCCCTGTATAATAAATGCCTCCATAGATAATATAGTTCGTAGTATTGTGAATCATAGTTGGAAAACTCGCCAAAAACTTGTGAGTTTTTCAAAAACTCGCGCGAGTTTTTTTTGCAAACGAGTAATAACGAGAAGAACTCGCAGGAAAAAACTCGCCGATTTTTGTGAAAAACTGGCCGACTTTTGTGAAAAAACTCGCCGATTTTTGTGAAAAACTCGCTGACTTTTGCGAAAAACCTGCCGACATTTGTGAAAAACCTGCCGACTTTTGTGAAAAACTTGCTGACTTTTGGGTCACAAATTCTATGGACTACAATGATTGGACAGGGCGAGGGGAGCAACCTCCATTGTTTACTAAAGATGAGATTTATGATTTAGAGCGACAAGCAATGGAGGAGGGTGGATTTGCATTCTCATTGGACAACCTTGAGGATGACCCTAAGGAGGAGTCATTGCCAGTGCCACCACCACCAGCTGCAGGAGGATCTACATCTAGGATGGAGGTTGAGGAGCCACAGGCACAGCAGGAGCAAACTCCTATGATTAGACCCTCTTCCGGTCCCTTACTGAGATCTAGACATGGGAAGAGGAAGATGTGATTCATGTGAATTTGTAAAAACTGAAATATATTAATGTTTATGTAGTATTTACTTTCAGTTTTACAAAAACAATTTGCTATTTTCATTTTGTTTCAGACTATTATCATATCAATGCATTGAGCACTCAGCATTCCACATGAGGATGCCATTTTGTATCCAATTTTCTTTCATATCAATCAAATACTGCTTGTTTCTTATATGTACTCATTTATTGACTCATTGGATGCATCTTATCTTTGAATTTTGCAAAAAAAATGCGTTTTTAGTGAAGTTTAAGCAATTTTTTAATTTCCCGAGTTTTTTGCCGAGTTTTTGCCAAGTCGAGTTTTTCGGGCTTGCCGAGTACTTGCAATTGGCGAGTTTTCCAACTATGTTGTGAATAAACCCTCGAAATAAATATTTTGAAATATTTGCTCCAAAAATACAATAAATTTAGCTCGATAAAACAAATTTTGCCCCAAAATTTAAATAATCATACCGCAGAAAATATTTCACTGAAAATATTTTTTTGTGAAAATAGGAAAAATCGTACCGTACAGGGGTTGTTCCAGCAAAATTTTTTTGCCTCAAAAACAACTATACCCAATATAGGTGAATTTACAGTCAAAATTTGTCTGCGGAGCCTTTTGAACTCAATCGTGAGGTTATTGAAACCCCAATCTGCACCCAGCAAAATTTTTTTAAGCCAAAATATCACCCTTAGATTTGGGAAGGAATCTGCAACACCTGAAGAGCTCTGATACCATGTAGGAGTTAATGGTGACTCCTCAACACCCCCAAGATCAGTTGCGACCAAAACCACTTCCACAAGAGAGAGAATGGCAAGAATGCTTGTTTCACAATGCAAGATTGATTAATGGCTGAATTGCTTGATTAGCTTGAATACAAATGTACAAGAGATACCTTGCTTATATGGGCAAGGTTGAGAGATAAGAATGAATATGATGTTGACAAATGTCATGATCTTATGACATGAGACAACCAACAACCTAATCACCTAGGAAATGATGCATCCTAGCTAGATAAGATAAGTTCTAGAAAAGCCAACTAAGACTTCTAGAAGCAATCTTTTACCTAAGTAAACTTAACCATGTGAATATGTCCCCTAATTACCTAGTGAATGAATAAGCTAGGTACAAGACAATTATTCACACCAACATTAGGATGGGCGAAACATGGGTGAAGTGGATTGCGTAAAATCCCCACTTTTAGCCCCTTAGGCCCTAGACAAGGGATTGGGCTTTGCAGCCCCTTAGGCCCTTAACAAGGGATTGGGCTTTGCAGCCCCTTAGGCCCTTGACTAGGGATTGGGTTATAGAAAGATGGGGGTTCCACCTAGGTCTCTACCCCTTAGGCCCAAGATACGGGATTGGGCAAGAGAAGGTGGTAGGCCTTAGGCCACTTGGACTCTATGGTTCCTCTCCCCTGATAGGATGAGTGTCTTCCAAGGTGTTGCCATGAGTGGAGTATACAGGTACTAAGCCCCTAGGCAAGAAGGATTGTGATGGACATCCTCTTGAGCTTTACATGAGGGCTTCAGGGCAGATCCACTTGGGGCACTCCTCTTATGTCTTCATTATTGCTTTATGATTATAAATATATTTTGGATATCTATATATTATTGCTAACAAATATATGTGTATGTGGAAATGTTATTAATTTGGTGAATGCAGATTTCAATCTAGGATTATTTCATTAGAGAAACACATTCCTTTTGGAAAGAAGAAACCCTAAACCTAATCAATAATTGAATTTTGGGGCAAACAAGCAAATTCAAGAGCAAGGCTAGGTAAGGGATATTACAAAATTGCAGGCAGAACAATAGCGATTATATGCAGATTATAGAATTAAAACAGAGGAATTTAAATACACTGAAATAATTAATAGCGAGAAGACAACACCAATTTAATGTGGTTCACCCAATTTGGGCTACATCCACCAACAACAGTCTTTTATTATTTAATGTCCAGCAAATTTAATTAGAATTAATGCAGCAATAGCTCCAACTTGTAGTGATCAAATTAAATTGATATCCCTTGCCCTGTTACCCATGCACTGTGCTTCATGCACCCTTAGCAACTACCTGTGATTTTCTATCACAAAAACTGTGACTATCTGCTCTGTCATACCTCACACGTCCTTGCAGCAACCATGTCAAACATCACACGACTGTTGGTTTGCTCGTGTGCCATGCTGTTCACATTCCAACGTGCAACAGTACAAAAAAAACGTGGCTCTTCATTTTTTCACGTGTGCAACAACTAACTATTCATATTTCAGGAAGATTTTAACTGTCTTTTAATTGTATTTTAAATATGAGTATGTCGTCCCCCTTGCATTACCCTGTTAAATAATTTGGGAAGGTGGGGAAAAATTAAGCCTCCGAGTCTAATTGGGCTCCACAATACAACAATCTCCCACTTGGAGATTGATCAGACTCCACACCATATCATCTCCCACTTGGAGACTGATGATAACATCGCTGCCCTTTAACTCCTAGAAATAAGCACCCTGAACCTTACTGTTTTGATTTTGTTTTCAACCTTGAAGACCGACCAAAGCCAAAGAGGAGTTCAGCTTTTCCTTTGTCACTGCCTTAGTAAACATATCCACTAGATTGTCATATGTATGAATATTTTCTAGCTTTACTTGTCCATCCTCCAATATCGATCGAATAAAATGATATCTCAAGTGTATGTGTTTGGTTTTTGAGTGCAAGGCATAATTCTTTGCAAGGTGTATAGCACTTTGGCTGTCTGTAAACAAGTAACTTTCAGTTTGCTGTTTGCCCAATTCTTCCATGAAAAATTGCAGCCATATCATCTCCTTGCTTTCCTCTATTGTAGCAACATACTCTGCCACCATGGTGGATAAAGCAACCACTTTTTGCAGCCTTGAGATCCAAGTCACTGCTGTCCCACCAATTGTAAATACGTAACCTATGGTACTGTTCCTGGTATCAATATCCCTTGCCAAATATGAGTCAACATAGCCTTTTAAAGCAGTATTAGGGCCCCTAAAACAGAAACATTTTTATCGGATGTTCCTCTCAAGTACTTGAGAATCCATTTTACCGCATTCCAATGCTTCAATTTGGGATTACTCATATACCTACTAACAACTCCTACGACATGTGCAATATTCGGTCTTGTGCATACCATGGTGTACAATAAGCTACCTACAATTGAAGCATATAGTACCTTGGACATCTTTTCCTCTTGTGTCTTTGGACACACATCTTCTTAGTTAATTTGAAATGACTAGGCAAAGGTGTGCTAACAATTTGTCATGTTCCCAATTTTTTGAATTGAGTTTGGGAGGGAAATGATTTAAAAAGTGTTTTTTAACACTACCATAAATAATAATAATCATAATAATAATAATTAATTAATAAATTTAAATTATTGAAATAACATGTTTGGCTAACTCCTTCCTATTGGTGCTGAAAACTAATAATTGATTTTCTCCTTGCTAGGCCAACATCATGTTGGCATTTGTATTTATGTTGGGTCTTTACCTTTGGGAGATCATCAAATGTTAACAAGGAATGGTGGCCGCGTAGCGTGTCCATCAGGTAGGACGTAGCCGCTACCTGAAGGTTTCTTGTCTCCGTTCATCCATCTCATCATTGTCATTGATTCACTATATCATCTTTTGCAAGTTGTTCACGGGATCTACATGCTCGGTTATCAGAAGATCAACGATTTGGAAGACAACATTGCATGAATCGAAAGTGATCTCAAAGCGGGACTTTCACATCACATTGGGAGGCGCGTTTCACACCACCGGTGGCTGCGTGGCCTTCGGTCATCGCCACCCACATCACTACATAACTTGACACCCCTGAAGGATCGAACACACATTGCACCATTGAGACTCCTACATCCATAACACACAAGATCGTGGCGATCTCTTGGTGTGCACTTGGAGAGCTGCGAGTGGATTGAGAAGATACTATCGGTGCCGGCTGAGTCATCTGAACCATAACTCTTATCATTCAGTGGATTGCGTCCCTTGGGAATAGCAAACTAGCGTGCATTGTATGAGATTGGCATCTTTTTGAAGTCATCTATTTGGTTCATGACATCGGTCTATAATGATGTGTTCCCTGGTTGCTGTATGTGGACTCTAATAGATTGCATCTCATTATGAATTGCACATTGTAAACAGTTGGATTGGCCTATTCAATTAGTACTTATCACAAGTTAATATCTTATTTACCCGTAATCCGTGGCATTGAAATTTCAGATCAGAATATTGTGCTTTTTATATCAGTATCTTGTGTTTGTTGTGTGAACTCAGGATCGGTGTCTTATAGTGGTATTAGAGACGTGATTCTGCTAGCCTGTGGAAGAAAGATTATTTATGCAACTGAGTCAGAGGGACTTAAGAGCTATTGAAAGAGAAAGGAAGAGATTGGAGGCAACTAGTTAGGACAACAACAAAGGAATTGGAGGCAGAGATAAGATGGAGGATCAGAACAACGAACTAAAATCGTTCATGGAGAAGCAAGATCAAATGAACCAACTACTGTTGCAAATGTTGCAGACGCTTACTACTGCAGTAAACAACAACAAATCCAGCCCCAACAATGAAGGTCATCTAGAACACTCGGGAGGGGGAGAACATAGCAAGACCTCAAAGGGATCTACGCATAGACCCTCTCAACCCAAGTTCTTACCTCAGACATAGGCATCTCATGAAGAAGAAGATCAGCTTAGTTTCAACAACATTGTATAGGACTACATGAAACTGGATGTTGAAGCTCAAGCAACAATTCCGTTTGATCAGTTCCACATTGCTAGAAAAGGATTCATAAGTGATTCACTCCCCACTTTTGATGGCTCAGGAAAGGTGATTGCACACACATGGGTGCAAAAATTGGATACATATTTCTCTCTCAGCCCCATGATCGAAGAGGAAGCTATCAAATTTGCCATCTTGCGCTTGGAAGGGTTGGCTCACAAATGGTGGCACCATGGTATTGTAACTCAAGGGTTTGGACTTGTGACTACATATGATTTCACACAAAAGCTGATGGATAGGTTTGATATGAAAGATCCCGAAGTGTACTTCTAGGAGTTGACAAGATTGAAATGGGCACGATGGATGAATATGTTTCAGAATTCCAAAGGCTTGTTGTGATGGTACCGAATGTTTCAAATAAGAGGCTCATGTTCTTTTTCATTGAAGGTCTATCAGATTCTTTTCGAGGCTTGGTGAAGGATTTGGAGCCAACAACACTAGAGGAAGCTATTCGTAGGGCTTTGAGTCTAGAAGACTCCACCAAGAAGGGCAAACCTATTGCCAAGAGCACACCCACAGGGTAGCCAAGAAAATCTTTCTCTAAGGCGAACCCTCTACTTAAGAGTTTTCCTCTAGGACCGAATGGATCAAAAATGTCATGAAATGAACTTTGTTGGAAGGGTTTATGGTACCATTGCAATGAAAAATGGAATGACCAGCACAGATGTTAAGGGAGAGGTCAGGTTTACTACATTGAGGTGGTTTTCGATGATGAAGCAGAAATTGAAGAAGGGGGCAATGAGGAAGTCACTATTGGGGAGGGACAAGAGGTCATTATAGGAGATTCCATGGGGGGTAGTCTTGTAGCACTTTCAGGAGCATTGCAGTACCATTCTCCCTGGGTTAGAGGAGTTCTTTGTGGACAGAGTGACAGTGCTGATTGATAGTGGAGCTACGCATAACTTCATCGATAAGAAGAGAGTGGTCAAGCTATGCTTGGAGGCAGAAGACTTTGAAGGGTTTGATGTTGCAACTGCAGGAGGAAATATCCTCACTTGCACTAGTCAGATTCAGCAAATGGAGTTGACCCCAGGAGGACACAAAATGAGAGATGATTTCTATGTGGTTGACATCGGTGATGCAGATAGTCTTAGGAGTGCAGTGGCTTCATTCATTGGGAGAATACACCGCCAACTACCAAACTATGGAATTGAAATTTAAACAAGATGGCAAAGAGGTTGTCCTCAAACGCCTCTCTAGGGATGGTCCTATAGGGGATTTCAGCATGTGATAGAGCTTGAAGAAGGAGCTAAACCAATTATCACTACTCCATATCAACATCCCCGAATGTATAAGGAAGAAATTGAGAAGGCTATCAAAGAGCTGTTGGAGATGGGACACATTCGTCCAAGCTCGAGACCTTTTGCCTCTTTTGTGGTGTTGGTCAAAAAGGATGGGACACTCAGGATGTGCATCGATTATAGAGCTCTCAACAAGAAGACAATTAAGAACTGCTACCCCATTCCTAGGATTGATGAGTTGATAGATGAGCTACATGGTGCAGTATACTTCTCCAAGATTGATTTATGCTCAAGATATCATCAGATTAGAGTGAGGAATGAGGATGTGCATAAGACAACTTTCAAGTGTCATTACGGGCATTATGAGTTCTTGGTGATGCCATTTGGGTTAACCAATGACCCCACTACATTCTAGTCATGTTTGAATCAGGTTTTCATTCTCCAGTTGAGGAAATTTGTTCTGGTTTTCTTTGATGACATCTTGATTTACAATAAGACATGGGAGGGTTATTTGAGGCATATAGAGGAGGTGTTGGATATACTTGAGAGGTATTCATTTTATGCTAAAATGTCGAAATGTGAGTTTGGAATGACTGAGATTCTGTACTTGGGCCATAAGATCAACACTCAAGGAGTTAGTGTTGACGAGGATAAGATCAAGGCCATTTAGGATTGGCCTAGACCTAAGAACTTGACGCAGTTGAGGGGATTTGTGGGTCTTTGCAACTACTATAGAAGGTTTGTGAAGGGGTTCTCTCAGCTTGCAACACCATTGACCAAGCTGACAAAGAAGGGACCTTTCTCTTGGAGTCCCACCGCACAACAGGGTTTTGAGAAGCTTAAAGAGGTAATGAGCTTGTGTCCTATTTTGGCTATTCTAGATTTTTCATCTCCTTTTGTACTCAAGTGCGATGCTTAAAGAGGTATTGATGCAGAATAAGCACCCCATAGCATATGAGAGCAGAAAACTCACAGACTCAGAGAGGGCCTTCTCCATTTATGACAAGGAGATGTTGGCTATCATGCAAGCCCTTGCAAAATTCAGGCAGTATTTGGTTTGTGGGAAATTTGTGGTGAAGATGGACCATAGCAGTTTGAAGTACTTCCTCAATCAGCGTGACTTGAATGATGGACAACAAAAATGGGTAAGCAAGCTCCGAGCCTATGATTTTGATATTGAATATGTGAAAGGGAAAAATAGTGTGGTGGTTGATGCACTCTCTAGGAAGCCTTACCTTTGTGCTATGACCGATATATTTGCTTATTGGAGAGTGGCTTTAATAGTTGAGTATGCCAAAGATTCATTTAATAATGATATCTTGGAAGGAAAAGTAATTGATGATAGGTACAAGGTGGTTGACAATCTCATCCTCTACAAGGAATGGGTATACCTTGTACCACATTCCAAGGTCAAGGGAAGGATTGTGAGAGCTTGCCATGATACTCCTCTTGTTGGTCATCCGGGCTTCTACAAGACTTACAAGCAAGGGAACATTTCTCATGGAAGGGATTAAAAAATGACATATTGCAGCATGTCAGAGAGTGCTCCATATGCCAACAAAATAAGATTGAACATGTGTTACCGGCTGGTTTGTTGCAACACCTTCCCATTCCAAATCAGAAATGGGAAAGTATCTCCATGGATTTAATTAGGCCTACCAAAGGTGCAAGGTAAAGATTGCATTTATGTTGTGGCGGATGGGCTAACGAAATATGCTCATTTTTATGCCATTACTTTAAAACTCAAGGTTCCTCAAGTTGCTGATCTGTTTTTTAGAGAAGTCTTTAAACTTCATGGGCTGCCAAAGAACATTGTGAGTGACAGGGACAACAGGTTTATCGGTTTGTTTTGGTAAAAACTCTTTTGTTTGGCTCACATAGAGTTAACACCTAGTACTAGTTACCACCCTTAAACAGATGGACAAACGAAGATTGTGAACAAGTGGATCAAAGGATACCTAAGGAACTATGTAACAGGGCAGCAATCAGCAGGGGGGAAATGGTTACATTTGGGGGAGTTTTTCTACAACACCACATATCACATGTCCATCGGTATGTCTTCTTTTAAAGCACTTTATGGTTATGATGCCACTTTATGATCTTGATACTTGCAGACAATAGAGTGCCGAGTGCGCAAGATACGGTGCAGCAAAATGTGGACATCATGAACACACTCAAGGAGAATCTACAGCGTGCTCAAAACCAACAAAAGCTATATGCAGATCAGCGTATAACCAAGAGAGTTTTTGAGGTCAATGACATGGTTTACTTAAGGCTGCATTCCTATCAAGGGAAATGGTGCCGAAAAGCTGAAACCAAGATTCTATGGGCCTTACCAGATTGTGAAGAAGATTGGGGAAGTTGCATATGAGCTCGATTTACCACTAGACAATAGGATTCATAATGTCTTCCATGTATCATGCCTAAAAAGGGCACTAGGACAGCGCATCACACCCTCTGCTGAGTTACTTCCCCTTGATGATGAAGTCAAGTTGATCCTCGAGCTCAAGACGGTGTTGGATGTTCGGGAGAAGAAATTGCAGAATAAGGTGATACCAGAGTACTTGGTCAAGTGGAAGGGCCTACCAAGCGAAGATGCAACCTAGGAAGGTGTGGAAATTTTTCAGCATCCTAACTTAAGGTTGGTTGAGGACAAGCAACAAACTAGAGGTGGGGATTGTCATGTTCTCGTTTTTTTGAATTGAGTTTGGAAGAGAAATGATTTAAAAAGTGTTTTTTAACACTAACATAAATTATAATAATCATAATAATAATAATTAATTAATAAATTTAAATTATTAAAATTACATGTTGTTTGGCCGACTCCTTGTTGGCGCTAAAAACTAATAATTGATTTTCTCCATGCTGGGCCGACATCATGTTGGCCTCTGTATTTATGTTGGGTCTCTACCTTTGGGAGATCATCGAATGTTGACAAGGAATGGTGGCCACATAGTGTGTCCATCAGGTAGGATGTAGTCGCTACCTGAAGGTTTCTTGTCTCCATTTATCCATCTCATCATTGTCATTGATTTGCCATATTGTCTTTTGTAGGTTCACAAGATCTGCATGCTCGGTTATGAGAAGATTGACAATTTGGAAGACATCGCATGAATCCAAAGTGATATCTCTAGGTGGGACTCTTGCATCACACTAGGAGACGTGTTTCACACTACCAGTGGCTGCGTGGCCTTCAACCCTCACAACCTGCATCACTACACAACTTGACGCCCTTGAAGGATCGAACATGCATCGCAACATTCAGACCCCTACATCGCAACATTCAGACTCCTGCATCCATAACACACAAGATTGTGGCGATCTCCCAGTGCGCACTTGGAGAGTTGCGAGTGGATTGAGAAGATACTATCGGTGCCGGCTGAGTTGTCTGAACCATAACTCTTATCATTCAGTGGATCACATCCCTTGGGAATAAATAGCGAACTAGCGTGCATTGGATGAGATTGGCATCTTTCTAAAGTCGTTTGTTTGGTTCATGACGTCGGTCTATAATGATGTGTTTCCCAGTTGTTGTATGTGGACTCTAATAGATTGCATCTTGTTGTGAATTGCACATTGTAAATAGTTGAACTGGCCTATTCGATTGGTACTTATCATAAGTTAATATCTTATTTACCTGTAGTCTATGGCATTGAATTTTAAGATTAGAATATTGCGCTTTTTATATCAATGTCTTGTGTTTGCTGTGTGAAATTAGGATCGGTGTCTTACATAGCTTTTGCACTCTCCATATGGAATCTCTATAACACCTTTTCAACGTAATTAGATTGAGATAGAAACAATTTTTTGTCTTGCCTATCTCTAGTAATTCTCATACCAAGGATTTGTTTTGCTACCCCAAAATCCTTCATAACAATTGAATTTGCTAACTACTGTTTTAACTCCCTCATGTGATCCATGTTAGACCTTGCTACAAGCATATTATCAACATACAAACATAAAATTATGTAGCTATCTTTATCCAACCTCTTAAAATAAACACAATGGGCAGAATTACACCAGCTATAGCCTTGCTCAGCCATAAAACTATCAAATTTAGTATACCATTGCTGAGGTGCTTGTTTCAAGCCACTTAAACTCTTTTTCAACTGCACACTATTTTTTCCTTATCTTTGACGTCAAATCCTTGTGGCTGTTTCATATATATTTCCTCTAAATCACCATGGAGAAAAGTGGATTTAACATCTAGTTGTTTCAAATGCAAATCTTCAACAGTCACAATACTTAAATCAGTATGAGTAAAAGTCATTTTAACAACCGGAGAAAATATTTCATCAAAATCAATGCTTTATTTGTATGCAAATCCTTTTACAACTAACCTGGCTTTAAATCGTTTCTTACTTCCATCTTCTCTTTCAACTTGTAAACCCATTTATTTGGTAAAACTTTCTTATTTGTAGGCAACTTGCATAATTCCCAAGTTTGAGTTTTCAACAAGGAGTCCATTTCTTCTTCCATTCCATGCTCCTATTGAACCTTTGTATCCACTTGCATAGCTTCATCATACCCATCCGGTTCACCAACATTAGTCAATAAAATAGAATACAAAGAGGGAGAAAATCTTTCAGGAGGTCAAATTATTGTCGTCTAACATTCATTGGAGTTTGTGGTATTTGCTGTTGCTGCTGTTGCAAAATACGAGGAACCATTGAAACATTGCTGCCCAAAGTGTTATACAACACTACATAATCATTTTGTTTCTTCTCATGCTGCTGCAATTAATCTTTGAACATCTTCTCATTGAATACATCCCTACTTCTCACAATTTTCAGTTTTCAAAATCTCAAAGCCTATAACCAAATTCATCAATGCCATATTTGATGAAGATATGCTTTTTTGATTTTGCACCCATTTTGGTTCTATTTTTAGAATCCATATGTGCAAATGCTTCACAACTGAAGGTTTTGAGAAAAGAATAACTCACCTTATTTGTCCATACTTCCTTTGGAATACCACAACCAAAAGGATTAGAGGGACCTCTATTAATTAAATAAACAACAATGTTTATAGTCTTTGCCCACAAGTTTAAAGGTAGCTTAACATGCAATCTCATAGTCTGTGTGCGCTCCATTATTGTTTTATTCATGTGCTCAGACATTCCATTTTTCTGTGGGGTCCTTAGAACCATTTTTTGCCTACGAATTCCATTAGATGAACAATAATCCTCAAACTCTTTGCTGCAATACTCACCACCATTATCAGATTTGAGACATTTTAATCTTTTATCTGTCTCATTTTCATCCAAGTTTTTCCAAATTTTAAATGTTTCAAACACATCAATTTTTAGCCTAGGAAATAAGTCCAAACCTTCCTAGTTGCGTCATCTATGAATGTAACATAATATCGAGAGCCACCGAGAGAAGATACTTAAGCTGGTCCCCATACATCCGTATACACAAGCTCTTAACTTCTCATCTTTTTTTTGCTTCCTATCCTTGAAAAAACTCTTTTGTTTGCCATACATACAACTTTCACATAAATCCATATTAACACATTTTAGACCTAGTAAAACCTTATTTGAATGAAGTACTTTCATACCTTTTTCATTCATATGCCCAAGTTTGTTATGCCACGGTGTTGTTTTAGAACCCACAACAACTATCTGATTTTTTGCCTGTTGACTTGCAACAACTGTTCATAAACTTGTTACAGAACCCACAACAACTACTATAGCTGTTTTTTCCACCAACTTTCTTGTTTGATTTTTATCTGAACAGTATGACCTGTACAAAGATATAAGGTGCCTACTAACTACTTTCACACCTTTTGTTACTACTAAGGCCCCTTTTGTAACCTTACAATTTTAATCACTAAAAATAACAATACAACCTTCATCATCTAGTTGCCTTGCTGAAATAAAATTTCTAGTCAGCCTTGGAATGTGCTTTACCTCTTGTAGTAGCTAATGATTCCCATTCAGCAATTTAATCCTGACTCTTCCCTTTCCAACAATTTGATAGGGTTCGTTATCTCCCAAATAAACCAACCCAAAATCCTTTTGGACATAATCAAGAAAATAACTTATATGGGGCATATCGTGAAATGAAGCCCTTGAATCTATCACCCAAGAATCATCAACATTGTCAACGGATAAAATTAAAGCATCATTTTCAGATTTATTACTTACCACATTTGCCTCCTTATTACCTTCATTTTTGTCTCCATCTTTGTTCTTTCGAGACCAACAATATTTTTTCCTCTAGATTGAGACCTTTTGTCTTTTGACTTTCCTCGTGAGAGACCTTTTGTCTTTTGACTTTCCTCGTGACTTCCCATGACCTCCAAAATTCTCCCTCCTCTCCTTTGATCTACCCTTGCTTTCTACATTCAAAACAATGCCTGATGTGGATGTTCCACCTGAGTTTTTCCTACGAATTTTCTTGCTCAAAATAACACCAAAAACATCATCAAATTTCAGCATATTCAAACCATAAATAGAGTTACTAACTGCCATTACTAAGCTATTCCAACTTTCAGGCAAAGAACATAATATCAAGAGAGCCCTAACTTCATAAAAATTTACATTAACAAAAGTCAATTGACTGGTTAGTGTGTTAAACTCATTTAAATGATCAATAATTGATCCACTTTCTACGATTTTCATGTTAAATAAACATTTCATAAGAAATACCTTATTTGAAGTGGAAGGCTTTTCATATAATTTTGCCAAAGTCTGCATCAACTCATTTGTTGTCTTCGCTTTTGAAATATTAAATGCCACTGATTGGGCCAGGCATAATTGAATACTACCAAGTGCCTTTCTGTCCAAAATATTCCAATCCTCATCAGACATAGTTGCCAGTTTCTTATCTTTCCCTTCCAATGGCTGCCATAAATCCTTCTGATAGAGATAGTCCACCATCTGCATCTTCCATAACTGATAGTTTTTCCCATAGAAACAAAAATATGCAAAAAAACTCTGATTAATCGTGATTTTTAAAAAATCTATACGCTGGACGATTTTTTCCCATTTAAAACTGCAAAATCGCCAAAAAAACATGTTTAAAACCAGCAAAAAAACACAAATATAATCTTGTTGATTTTCACGTGAAAAAAAAAAAACAATGAGACCATAGCTTGTTGCTTACTACTATGCTTTGATAGGTTTTTTCCAAGCATCCATAGCTTGTTCGAAAGCACCTGTTTTAGGCTTTTAGCCATAGCAGCAAGGCAGTGAACTGTTTGATAAAATGCGTTGGTAGACATGTATGAAAAATCTCATAGCATAGACAAGTTCGTGAACTGTTTGAAAAAATGCCTCAAAGAAATGTGGTCTCATGGTGATGGAATGCCATGACAATCCGTAGCATCTAGTTATTAGTTATGCAATGTGAAGTAATGCTTTGAGTTTGAAAGATGTGCAATGCAGTGAATGTAATCAGTGATACGAATATAAACTACAAAAATCTATTCTCTACAATTCATTAGTTAAAACTCTCTATTTTATTTGCTCTCTATATCTCTATGCTATGGAAATGCCTTTCAATTTCAAAAAAAATAGTTTTTCTCTTGTTCTACAAATTTTTACATTTTTTTAAAATCCGATCTTTTCCTGATTTTTTCCTGATTTTTTTCAAGAAATCTTATACTTTTGGTTTGCTGATTTTTTCCCCAAAAGATTTTTGTTGCTATGGTTCTGCGCATTGAGCTTATCTACCTTCAATTTACTGCGCTGATACTACTTGTTAAGAATTGTAGGCAGAACAATATTGATTATATGCAGATTATAGAATTAAATCTATGTAGCGGTTCGCAGGGTTTTGGCCCAGGTCCTGGTCCGGGTTCGCACTGGGTCCGGGTCCTGGTCCGGTCCTTCTATGGGTTCGGGTCTGGTTCCTATAATTGTTAAAAAGAACAATTTCAGACTTCTGTATTTCTGTTGCTGCTCTTTCATTCAAACCCTAGCCTAAGCAGTTACTAAACTGTTGTTTAATTTCAGACTTCGATTTAATTTGTTTTCTACACATTACTGTTGGATGTCGAGGGTTCCGAGTTGCAGGCTACACCCGTTACAGTAGTCGCGACGGTTGCAGGCTATTCCCATTACACACACAACAGCGCTCCATATCTGGTGTACCGTGTATCCCATCCTGAACACTTTCAGAAACAGACGTGATTTTATATTGCATTTCAAAAGGCAATGAATGTCAAACTATTATCAAAAGAGCTTTAGATTTTCTATGCGAAACAGATGAACGAAGATACGTATATGCTTGGGTGAAGACAAGTCTAGGTAGATTCTCTATATTTTAGAATGCAAGTCAAATTTAAAATCTTCATAAAGCTGTAAACAAATAAAAAATTATTTATATTTATAATATAAATATGATAAATATAAATATTAGCAATAATTGTTTTATAAATTTATAATATATATAGTATAATAATTTAATTTGTATTTATTATTTGTTATTATAATTGTTAAAAATAAATTATTAATATAAATATAATAATATAATAATAAATTATTTATAATATAAATATGATAAATATAAATATTAGCAATAATTGTTTTATAAATTTATAATATATATAGTATAATAATTTAATTTGTATTTATTATTTGTTATTATAATTATATAATTATAAATATAGCTTATAAATTTATAGACTTATAAAGTTATAATTAATTGTTAATTGATTAATTAAAATTTTATATTAATAATTTATTTTTAACAATAAATTTATATATTTTTTACATGTTTTTGTAATTTGTACTAACGAACCCAAGACGAACCGAACCCACCCCCAAAATTTTGCCGAACCCGAACCGAACCGAACCGAACCCACGGCTACTTAGAATTAAATTAGAGGAATTTAAATACACAGAAATAATTAACGACGAGAAGACGAACACCAATTTAACGTGGTTCACCCAATTTGGGCTGCATCCACCAACAGCAGAGTCTTTTATTATTTAATGTACAACAAATTTAATTACAATGAACTTGCAGCAATCAAATTAAATTGATATCCACTGCCCTGTTACTCGCGCATAGTGCTTCATGCACTTTCACAACTACCTGCAATTTTCTATCACAAAAATAGTGACTGTTTGCTCTGTCATACCTCACACGTCCCTACAGCAACCATGTCAAACACCACACGATTGTTGGTTTTCCTCGTGCGCCTTGCTGTTCACATTCCAACGTGCAACAGTACAAAAAAAATGTGGCTCTTCATTTTCTCACGTGTGCAACAACTAACTGTTCATATTTTGGGCAGATTTTAACTGTCTTTTAATTGTATTTTAAATACAAGTATGCTGCCCCCCTTGCATTCCCCCTTTAAATAATTTGGGGGGGAAAACACGCAGACAAAGATGGGGAAAAATTAAGCCTCCGAGTCTGGTCAGGCTCCACAATACAACAGCAACATCTATCTTCTAGTTATAAAATGTTTGTATCAGGATTCTAGCAAACATAGTTACATGCTTTCTAGTGTTTATAATATATGGACCTAATTATGCATTTCATAGTTGTAGTTGTTTTACAATTTGAGTTGAGAAGCTATTGTAAGTACAGTTGCACAATTCTATGTATGTGGTAGTGAGTGTAGTGATGGTAGGTAGGGGGTTATGCCATTCCTCAGTTTTTTCAAAGAGCAGTTTCTTTTTCTTTATTTTTTAGGGTAACACTCCCATTTTTATTCTTAAGATCTCTAGGATTAGGTTACACATTTATATTTGTTTTAAAGAACTAACTTTTGTGTTACTTTTATGAATCTTTATTGGAGTATGATTACATATTCTGCTTCTTTTGTATTGAAGGGCAATATTATTTGGATTCAAAGACTCATTAGGCCTAATATATTTACCATGCATCAAAGGATTCCAGGATGATAATTTAAGATGAACAAATAGGGGTAAATCGTTCTTCATGTTAAATTCTGGGAGTCTGGACTTCATGGTGAGGTTTTTTGAATTTTACATAAATGCTCGAGGGGTACCAAGACTTCGACTATTTACATTGTTACGAGTTCTGAAGTGATTTCTTAAATGTGATAAAATGTTTCGGATGTGTTTGTTTGGAAGGAGGATAGTTAACATTAGAGATCACCCCTTTATATTCATACAGCAAGTGATTGTTTTTATGTTTATATCTTCCCCTCTGCATGTTTGTATCTTGTGTTAGCATGTTATGGCAATTTCATTATGACATTGTGTATTTTGTAGTTTGCGGTTCTGCTTCAGTGGAACACTTATTTACTAATGCCTATATAAACATGGTAGATGCATCAGAGTAATAATTAATTTACACATTTTCTCATTGTTTAAATAATTGAGTGGATATTAAATTCTGTTCTTGACATATTGTTATAGGCTTCACAAGATGTATCATCGCTGAAGTCAATTGCTGGTGAAACTGGAAGAAAACTGTCATCAGTTGCATCAAGCCTGATTGCAGACTTGCAGGACCGCATTAGATAAAGTTGTAGTGTTCAAACTACAGCCTTAGGCTTCATAAGATGTATCGTCACTGAAGTCAATTGGTGGTGAAACTGGAAGTAAACTGTCGCCAGTTGCATCAAGCCTGATTGCAGACTTGCAGGACCGCAATAGATAAAGTTGTAGTGTTCAAACTACAGCCTTCTATATTCTTTTTGGTTTTGTAGTTCTTTAGTTTGGTGCCTAAAGGAGATTAATATATATGTTTTGCCATTTGGATTGAACATACTGTTTTTTTATTACTCAAAGTTGGATCTGAAGATGACCCAATTTTTTTCTTTTCAAGGGTGTACTAAGGTTAATCTGGTGCAGTTTTCTGCATTAGATTATGGACATCCCTTACAGATTTACTGCTCTATACAGAAAATGAAGGCTAATTGTTTTGTGGTTACTTATCTTTTACTTGTTGAATAATCAAAGATGCATTGCATTTACAGATCTAATGTTTAAGATAACGATCTGCTAAAACAGTGTAGTAGGGATATTAGTAGATTCAATGATTTGCTGAAATTTTGATTTAAATTTGTACTTGTATATTTGATGCCTACAAACAATTGTGTATTGGTTTTGAATGGTATGGATATGTTTGCATGTAGTCTAAGATTCTGCTTATTTTATGGAAATATAAAGTCATTCAACATAACCTCCTTGTTTCCTATAAAGGATTAAACACAACTAAGAACAGAAAGGGGAAAGCTAAGATTTGATATTGCACATGGCTATTCATAAGTCAAATGCTTTTTCCATTTTATCGTTTGAAGTTGTATAATGGCAATAATAATAGATTTAGGTATATGGGGTAATAAACGTGTAGATGTGCGTTCTACAGAATTCCTCAAACATAGGACTTCGTAGTCACTAAAAGTTACAATTTGGTGCGACCAAAGGCTTGACATTAAATGGCTATTGAAGTTTATGGTGATATCTTGACACATTATAATAAAAATAGTTAGTGCACATATGATGTGTCATGATGTATGTTTTGGAAATTTACTAAGAGGTAATATTCCATGTTAGAATAGTATTAACGAGGGAAAAATGTACAAGTGAGATAAATCACACCCTACATTAGAAGATCTAGGAGTGTAAACCGTAGATTTTAAAGGGGTTTAGATTGACTAATGTAAACAAACATATGAGTAATCAATCTAATCATGGAGCTGAAAAGGATGAGAAAGCTTATTTGGGCTTTAGCATGTTTTTGGAAATTGGAATTTAGGACTGGATAAATGATTAGACTTGTGACAGAGTTTGGACTTTCTAAGGCTTCGGACAAGGCTAGGCTTGCAATTTAGTCTTGGGACATTGTGTTTGTGCACTTTTATTAATTTTAGAATTTCATCTTTTGGATTTACAAACCTATTTGTTTGTGCTTGTACTTGATTTGCATGCCATCACACAAGTATGCATGCCCACTTATGTCCTTCACACAACAATGTACAATCTCACGTGCAACTCTATTGTCATAATGTTACATATCATGTGGTGGCAACACGAGCAATTACATGCATTATGTACCATCCACAGCATCAAGAACTATGTCGTGCCAATTTTTGAACTCTTCGTTTCATTTGTCACTCAAAATATGCATGGAAATATGTTATGTAATCACAAAACTCTGGTGCATGAATAACCCTTTGGATCACAAAACTCTTGCAAAACATCTAGGTTCATGCCACAACTTCATAGGCAACTCCATTTGAGTTTTGTAGGTTCATGCTACACAACTTCATAGGCAGCTCTATTTGAGTTTTATAGGTTCACGCTACATGACTTCATAGTCAACTCTATTTAAGTATTATACAATGTCTACACTTACACTAACTTGCACATTGTCCATAGTTTAAAACTAATGGGAAAAGTTAACATTTCAAAACATATTCATAAGCAACTCCATTTGAGTTTTATAGGTTAATGCTACATGACTTTATAGGTAACTCCATTTAAGTATTACACAATGTCTACACTTATGCTAACGTGCACACTGTCCATAGTTTGAAACTAATGGGTAAAGTTTGTGCAATATCTCGAAACATTGATTGGGAAAAACTTCTAAAAGTGTTTCATGGCATGCTTGTAAGTTAGTAGGAGCAATCAAATTTCAAACTATTGGGAGATGCAGTGTCCTATGGAAGCTTTATTGCTTCAACTTACATAAAGATTTTTTGTCTTTACAAACATGTAGTCTATTAATGCACATTTGTAACATAAGCAACATAGAGAAAAAAACATATGATAGGTGAAAATGCAAAACCATATATCTCCATTGAGAGTATGCAATGTTTTGAATGCACAAAATAACGACTTATATTTTAGTTCTAGTATTCTTGTCTCTAAACCCTTATCACTATTTTTCTTTTGCATATAAACAACACATCTAGGTCTTCATCTAAGACATTTTTCTCGCAAACTTCCTTGCAATATAGATAATTGGTATTAGAGTAGTTCATCTTGCATACCTATTGAATGCGATTAGAGTGTTCAAACCCCAATATTGTGTAATGTCCCCTTCTCAAGCCTAGTGAGTTGTTGCATCAATTAGCCTATTCCAGAGTTCCCGTGGGCTAATTGGAGGTGGCTAGGGGACTCCAAGGTTCTTGGAGAGCTCTTTGGCTCTCAGTGTCCAGTGGTGCGTTGGTGTTCTATTGGCCCTCAAGATGGTGGTGATGTTCTCCGTTGTTTTTTTGGCCATTTGGGTTGTTCGCCACATTTCTTGGAGAACATGACTATTTTTAGTAAGTGCTCATTTTGGCATTCAACATATTCCCTCGTCATTAGTAGCTTCCTGGTGCAACAAGTTTCCATTTCAGGTGTCTAATCGATGCATTTTGTAAGATGGTTGGAATTATTTTAATAATTACACTAAAGTTGTGAAGTAATGTTTTAATATTACTTTAGTGTTAAATATTATAAAGTGAAAAGGTTATTTTCCCATGTTGGATAATTCGGGGAAAAGGGGACTTAAAGTTGTTTAAAAAAATGCTTTTTCAGAAAAAGCAAAAAGCGTTGTTTTGAAAAAGCAACAAAAAAGCATTGAAAAAACAAAAGTTGAAAAAACAATGAAAAAGCTATAAAAGGTGTGGTGCTCTCATTCGGATTACTCAAGTTTGCATATGATGGTGGAGTGAACAGAGAAGTTCTTCGAAGGATTGATTGAGGACGAAAACCCTCATCAAATTACTAGTTTCAGTGGTTAAAAATCCTCCCTAGCTGGTAGGGTGATTTCATGTAGGAATCAACTTGGTATTTCATGGAGTTTTTGGTTTTCGGGGATTCAAAAAAAAAAGTTCTTTTTTTTAAAAGGTTTTGATTGTAGGTTTTTGGGGTTTTGGAATGAGAAATTTTGAAGTGTTTTGATGTGACAAATTCTCCAAGTTTAGTGAAACCTTGTTAAGATTTTTGTAGATATGATAGTAGGGTTTTGAGGGTGATACTTTGTATGAGCTTGCCATACTATTGCTATCATTTGCTAGTTGTACCCCTTGTCAAGTGACCTTAGAGTGTTGAGAAATGACTCATATTGTTGTTATAGACCTACACGTGCCTTTACGAGTAGTATGGTTGAATTCTATTGGTCATTTAACTATTGGTGATGCTCCCTATTAGTGGTTAGTGAGTTGGGTTGATGTTGAAGGCGTTTTCTGAGTGTATCCCTTGATCCAGACTTGAAGCAATCATTTTTAGACCTTTAATAGTGCTTCCTTGCCTTTCTAGATTTTCTAGGTGTGTTAGAAGACATCTATGACAATGTTAGGTCTGATTAAATGTTATCTTTAACTTGGAAGATGCCATTTCTTGTCATTTGAAGGTTAACAAAAGTGTTGGGTTAAATCTCTAAAGTTGGGTGACAGTTTTGGCTTGTTTGAAGGAAGGGGTTGATGTTTGGAGAGGTATGAAAATTGTCCATATGTGATTGAAAATTGCATGAAAGAGTTATTTCGAGGTGGATATGATGTGTTGAAGGCTACCTGGAGGGTTGGGTGAATTTGGTGATGATTAGCATCCTTGGGAGAGATCCTACTCACGTTTGGAGGTGTCAAACATGGGTTTCTCTTGTTGTTGGGCACTATTATAGTTCATTTTCAGACCTGTTTCAGACTATTCATTTGTTGATTATAGGTATTTTAAGTGAGTTTCATGTTGGTATTTATTGTAAATGTTTACTTCATGTAAGAGAGGGGGACCAACCATGTTCAAGGCCCTAGGCCATGGAGAGCCAAGAGCAGAAGGCTGCCCTAACTTACCTCACTCTAAAGGGAATGTTTTGAAGGGATGAGAATGATGAGGACTATAAGGTCCTTCAATCACTCTGCAGACCTAAAACCTAGAATGGGGCTAGGTGAGCCGGTTTTTGGGTTCAACACTATATCTTAGGTAGCTCTCTACTTGAGGATGAAAGTGTGGTTCCAGGATGACAGCACGACGCATTGGCGTCT
The DNA here is from genome assembly GCA_007258455.2 of Sequoia sempervirens. Taxonomy (NCBI): domain Eukaryota; kingdom Viridiplantae; phylum Streptophyta; class Pinopsida; order Cupressales; family Cupressaceae; genus Sequoia; species Sequoia sempervirens. The sequence continues at coordinate 107,045 of VDFB02026429.1, read as the reverse complement.
CTCAGGTGCACTGGCGTCCTTACAATTAGAGGACCAAAAAGACAATATGGATCAACATAAAACAAATAGATGGTCTAGCTAGTCACTTCCAAAAGGCCAAAACAAGGCTATGAAGTAGGCAAGATACAAAAAAATATGATAAAGTAAATATATGAGGGTTAAGGTGACAAGGATGATCTTACAAAAGTACTCGTTCGCCAACTATCTCCAAATGCACGTCCACCTACACAGAAGACAAAGGGAAAATTGTTGGGGGATTGTATGGGGGCCTGCCTCAGTCATACCCCCGTTTTGGTGTTTCCACCTTCATAGACAACCAAGGTTGTAACGACGAAGAATGTATCATAAAGGAAAGAAATGAAAGTAAGGAACACAATAACAATACAAACCAATAATGTGCTACTCAACCAAATCATAGAGGAGAAGAGTGAAAATGCTTACCACCTCCACAAAGAGCTCACTAGCTAATGGAGAAAAAGAGAGGACTCCAACCCCTGCTACAATGGTGTTGTTCCACACTTGCTCTACGGAGTTGATGGAGTGTTGTTGTTGCTATGGAGTGCCAAAGTGCTACTAAGAATGCTTGAGAATCCAAGAAGAGAGTGCTAGAATGCAAGAGCGTGTGAAGAGACTTTGAAGGGATGAGATGAAGTGAAAATGAGCAAGAATAAGGCATTTTCGAGTTGGTTGGTCAAAGAGGGACATTATAGTTCATTCCCAATGAGAAGTGTAACACCTCTGCCAACTCTAGATGCAAGAATTTGTTAGGGATGTAAGTGCGTCGCGCGGAAGTCCCCGATAGTTATTCTTCTATCGACTCAACAAAAGAATTCCAAATGGAACAAAGGCAACAGGTTGATGTGGAATTTCGCATTCGAATTTAGTTTTCGAAGGTGAGGAAGTGTAAAAGGGGAATTTGCGTAAGGGGTGCAAATTCACTTATACATTTTTCCCCCACTTTAGTGAGCACGAATACTGATGAGTGCTTCGGTAAAGTAGATAGAAGAGTGAATAGGGTTAGAAATGTATACCTGAACCATTGAGGAAGCAGACCACAATCTGGCGAACTTGAAAGTGCAAAGTAAAGGACTTCATAGCCCCACAAAACTATGAAGTTGAAGAATGAAAGCATTGTACAGGTCCACAAACTTGCAAGGAGGCAAACCCCAAGATCTCTCACATGAAGGAATCCCCAAGAAGTAAGCGCTTCACAGGTCCACAATCCTGCAAGGAAGGTGTCCTCCAAGATCTCTCACATGAAGGAAACCTAGAAAAATGCCTTACAGATCCGCAGACTTGCAAGGAGGCATCCTCCAAGATATCTCAAATGGAGGAAGCAGAGAAAAGTACCTTACAAACTCGTAGACTTGCAAGGAGGCATCCCCTAAGATTTCTCACATGAAGGAAGTCGAGAAAGCACCTTGGAGACCTCCAAACCTACAAGTTCTTATGGAGCTAAGGTCAACGATTTTGTGAAGATCTTTGACAAGACCAAAACTTCATCCATAGAGTTAAACATGCACTTTATAGGAGTGCCATGTTTAACTTCAATGGATGGAGAAGGTTGTGCTCGAGATTCACCGCTAGGCTCACCAAATGATTCAAGAGTGGTGAAAAACTTAGGGGAAGCTGAGATTGGTTCTATTAGTATAACGGAACAAGTCAGTGTGGGACCACCTTTTAGAGAAGGTGGTCTCCTCTTACATCCTTCGTTGCTGGAAGGACCACCTCCACCTTCTGCTTTGTCGGGGGATGTAAACTTCCCACGGATGAGGCAAGAGGTGCAGATGAAGAGGAGGAGAAAACCCTAGTAGACATCATCAAGGTGTTCGTCATATCTATGGGTTTCGGGAAAGGTGGGACATTCGAAAGGGACATCAACAAAGGCGGCTTCGTCGAAGGAGTGATGAACACCTACACCTTTTTGGGGTCAGGTGCATTTGTGCTCACAATGGAAACTGAAAGCGAGACGGAACCAGACTGGGTGAAAGAAAAGGGGAGGAGAGAGGAGGGCGCAGTAAGAGGCCCTAATACAAGGGTGGTTATCTCCTCTTCCTCCACAAGGCAACCTACTCAGCAACAAGAACCTTTCGTCGATGCTTGTGCTCATGTGCAAGACGGTTTCTATGACTCTTTGAACCGAAGGCTAGAGGTTGCAAAGGAATATAAGGCTCCTACTTAGCCATGGGCATGTCCACTATAGCCGTCTCCAGTGGAGGAACAAACTCCTAAAGTGGAGCAGGAGAAGCAAGCAGGGGGAGTTGGCTCAAGTACCTCAGCAACGGGCCTCTTACCACTTACTGCTTTGGGGGCAGAAGTGGTGGGAGGCCGTAGATCAAATTCCCTTCGGGAACCTTTCTTTCTGTCGTACAAATAATACCAAGGACCGGGAGACTCATTAGGGAGATCCGATATCCTGATCTTGGGCCTATGCCAAGGAGGTATCATTGAACTCAATGGATAAAGACCAGACTTGCTCATCCAATACTCTTCCCAAGAAAGGGGAGCAGATGAGTCAGCCTGAGGAGAGGAAAACTTCTCCTTTCCTTTTCGGGAAGAGGAGGCAACTGGTTGTTGTGCTACAGGAAGAACCAAATTTGGCTATCCCTTGTTCCTGGTCTTATACTTCACATAGTTCTTGTAAAGTAGGTATGTTCTTGGAGGAAGTAGACCAATCAAGGCGGGCCAAAAGTGGTCTAATGAATATCCCCCATGGGACACTAGAGGTTGGTATCCAGTGGCATGCACTACATGCACAACACCTTCATGGGAGAACTTTAAACATTTATGAATAATAGAGGCGATTTCGTTCATGAAAGCTAGCCAAGGTATGCCTAGCCTCATCCTGAACAAATCCAACTCTGGAATGACATTAAAAACTATGTCAAAAGCCCTAGGTCCAACTAGGACGGACAAAGTTATCGAGCCATATGGTTTGAGACAAAGACCATCATGCGTGCAGATGGTAGATTTTGTTTCTTCACATTATTTTCTATGTAACGAATTAAGCCACAACTTCTCCTTTGTAATAACATTCACTCGACACACAGGGTCTACTAGGACTCTTGTCACAATGTTGCCATTGAGGTGAGTGGGAATATAGAGGGGAGAGGGTGTGTTATTCAAGGATAGATCATGCAGAGTGAATGTCACATTTAGGGAACCAAATGTAGGTTGTGTGGTAGGAGTAACCGTGACCATGCTAACATAGGCCTCGGGTTGAGTGACAAAATCAATGGGATCGATAATCATGTTAATAGAATGCGAAGGAAATAACTTCATGTATATGCAATTCGCTATTAGCTTTTGCTATCAATTTATTTGTGTTTTGTTTGCTCCCATCAAGATGAATAGTATAGTCCTCGATGCAGTCTTGTATCTTGTGACATAGGCGTACACAATGTTTGGTATTGTGTCCATTAACTCGATGGTACTGACAGTAGGTACTTGCATCATATCAATTAGGGTAAGGTTCCTTAAGAGGTTTAGGGTTCGACAAGGTTACAATCTTATCCTTCAATTTTTGCAAGATGGAAGAATAAGATTCTAAAACTTTGTAAACTTTCAGTTGTGCTTGAGGCTATTATCATCCACAACAACTACTACATTCACAACAACCTTACCTTTCCCAGAGATCGATACGATGAGATTTTCTTCAAAATGAGAGTGTGAGGAGGATCCCCCGAACTGGGCTACTGTCTGCTAATACTCCTATAGGGCTGCACACAAATGCGCGAAAGAAGGGTACTTCATAAGGGAAAAATTTTCTTGCCAAGGCCTTTGTAAGTTCCCTATGAATACCTTATGTACATCAAAATTAGGCAGTGGATACGAGATTTGTAAAAAGATGCGCTATAAAATTAGTGACCTTTTTATTATCACCTTGTTTGCACCAGATGAGATCCGAGAAGGTCATCTTCAGCATAATGTTAGCTTGAAACTGTTGTAGGAATTGGTTTACAGGTTGGTCAAATGAGAAAATGGAATTATTTGGCAAGGAATAGTACCATTCGAGTGTTGTATCCTTGAGAGATCAAAGGAATAGTTTTGCCATCAACACATCGTGATGGAAGAAATCTGTGCACAGGGCGATAAAGGTGGACACATGTGTTTGTGGGTACCCTTTCCCGCCATACTTTTCAAATTTAGGAATCTCCATTCCTTGAGGGAAGGGAGTGTTCAAGATCACTGCTAACAACAGGCTATGCCAGAATAAGGGTTGAAAGATACGCTGGGTAGAGGCTTGGAAAAGACTCACCAACTAGCTCTGCATCTTACCCATATTCTAAAGAAGAGTGTTCAAAATAGGGTCACTAGAAGACATAGGGCCAGAAGAACCTCCTCCAGAAGTGCCACCAGAGCCACTACTAGAACCATTGGTTTGACCACCGCAGAACCACTACCAGAGCCACCACCACCAGTAGGGCCTCCGTTGGAGCCACCACCATGGCCTCCACCAACATCGCTTCCACTGTCAAAACCACCGCCGCTACTAAAGCCTCCACCACTCATCCCATCAAACCCCCTAGAGGTGACAGGAGGGGTGAAGCTAAAACCTAAGGGGATCTTGTTCACTTTGATAGCTTCAAATCCCTCAAGGCAGAGGGGATGCTGATCAAAGGGACAAATCGACCATGTAAATGAACGTGGGAGGCATCGACATTCCTAACTATCTCTCATGATCTTCAAAAGTGGCCCTTTGCATAATGTTAGGATTGTTTGAAGGAGAACATGCTTCAGTCAGACTAGTGATACTAGCTAGGAGTTCTATGCATGTTCGATCTTTTCTAACCATATACTTTAACTCACCAATTACCCGAGTGGCCCTGGCAATCTTTGGGTTTCTTTCCAAGTGATTTTCTAAGTGGCCCAATCCTTTGCTAAGGGCAAAGACATATTCTGAAGGAATTTGAACAACCTCATACTCATCCATCGATGATGGTGTGGGAGATGCAAGAGGAGTGGGGATTTGGTCAGTCTCATCGGAGATCCCTACCTCACCCCTTGAAAACTGCTCCTGTGCAGCTAGACCAATGACGAAACCAACAAAAAGGCCTGTAGAAAAAAACCAGTAGTGACCTTTGTCATTTCCATCAGAAGGTGTCGTATACTTCTAACAATATACTTAGAGGTTGTGGACTAGGTTGTGATGCTCATAAACCTTCACAACACTCAAGAGGAAGAATAGTTACAAGGTATAAGGGAAAAAGCTCAACACCAACGAATGAACAAACGTTGGCTTATGTAGGGTTCACCAAAAATGTAAGAGAGGGGGACCAACCACGTTCAAGGCCTTAGGTCACAAAGAGCCAGGAGTGGAAGGCTGCCCTAACTTACCCCACTCTAAAGGGAATGTTTTGAAGTAAGTGATGAGAATGATGAGGACTATAAGGTCCTTCAATCACTCTATAAATGCGAAACCCAGAATGGGGCTACGCGAGCCAAATTTCCGGTTCAACACTATATCTCAAGTAGCTCTTTGCTCGAGGACGAAAGTGCGACACATTAGCATCTCTCAGGTGCACTAGCGTCCATAGGACTAGAGGATTGAAAAGACAATATGGATTGCCAGAAAATAGGCTGACGGCCTACCTAGTCACTTCCAAAAGGCCAAAACAAGGCTATGAAGTAGGAAAGATACAAATGAATATGATAAATATGAGGGTTAAGGTGACAAGGATGATCTCACAAAGGTACTTGTTTTCCAGCTAGCTCCAAATGCTTGTCCACCTACACATAAGATAGAGGGAAAATTATTGGGGTTTGTATAGGGGCCTGACTTAGTCAAACCTCTGTCTTGGTGTTTCTACCTCCACGGACAACCAAAGTTGTAACGACAGAGAAATGTATGATAAAGGAAAGAAAGTAAAGTAGAGAACACAATAACACTACAAAACAGTAATGTGCTACTCAACCAAATCATAAAGGAGAGGAGTGAAAATGCTTACCACCTCCACCAAGAGCTCACTAGCTAATGGAGGAGAAAAAGAGAGGACTCAAACCCCTACTGCAATGGTGTTGTTCCACACTTGCTCTACGAAGTTGATGAAGTGTTGTTGTTGCTACTATGGAGTGCCAAAGTGCTGCTAAGAATGCTTGAGAATGCAAGAAGTGAGTGCTAAAATGCAAGAGCATGTGACAAGATTTTGAAGGGATGAGATGAAGTGAGAATGAGCCAATTTGAAGGAAGAATGGGCAAGAATAAAGCATTTTCAGGTTGGTTGGTCGAAGAGGGACATTACAGTTCGTTCCCAATGAGAAGTGTAACACCTCTGCCAACTCTAGATGCAGGAATCCATCAAGGACATAAGTATGCTGTGCAGACATCTGTGCGTTGTGCGGGCGTCCTCGATTGCTGTTATTCCACTAACTCAACAAAAGAATGCTAAATGGAACAAAGGCATTAGGCTGATGTGGAATTTTTCCTTTGGATTTGGTTTTCTAAGGTGAGGAAGTGTAAAAGGGGAATTTGCGTAAGGGGTGCAAATTCACTCCTATACACTTCATAACTTGACATCACTATGTAAGCAACTTTGCTAAAAACAATTGAAATCAGAAGCATTGTTTGTATTGAATGTTTAACATCCAAAATTGCAATAATATAGCATATCAGTAAAAAAAAATTAAATTAGAACTGGTGACATTAGGGTATCTTTAACTTGCATGTATGCACTTTCATTTTACGATTAATTTGGCAAACAATTTTTTCAAAAAATTAGGGGGTGTTATTATATATTGAACCACAAGATCTATTAGATTATCTCCTAAGTAGTTCCAAATGAGTTTAGATGGAAAGAGTAGAAGATGTAGTTGACATATTGATTAAAGAAAAATTTCGAAGCCTCTTCAATAACAATGAAAAATTTCTATTGAACTAGTTTATTGAAGTCCTCAAATAAGTGGTTCTATTGGCTTTAATTGTTTGGTGAAAATTTTTAGTGGTTTGAGTTCCCTCTAGAAAAGATCAAGATTACACATTTGAAAGTCTCTTCATTCATTAAGAAGTGGTGGCAAGTGTAAATGTGATTTTTTATAGATCTTTACAACAATTACATAAATTAAGCATAAATACCATTCATACCACAATACAATGATTTACATGGGGAAAACCCTTTTGGGAGAAAAACATCACAATCCAAAAGTTGCTCAATATATTATTCAGAAATTAAGACGATTACAATATATTTACAAAGCAAGCTTTCACAAGAGTATCACCAAATAGGGATCCAAAGGAAGCTCAACATTTATAAAACTCTCACACTCAACCTCCATCTCAAGCACTTAATATATAGGAGATATAATACATGAAATTGTCAAAATATATTTACAAAACCATGATCTAAAATCACCCAAATAGTGGCATCCAACTCATCTCCAATCAAAGATACTGTCATAAAGGGGGTTGCCTTCTAGGGCAAGGAAAAACCAACATAACCTCTATCGTCAAATCTGTGACCTAATGATAAACAGTGTAGACTTCCAATGAAAAAATATATAAAAAATGTAGCTTTTGGGGGTGTTGCTCTCAAACCCTTGTTAGGATGCATGACCCTTGAACCCACTTTTGAGGGGGTGTCATCCCCTTGGACCTCAGAGGAAGGGTATCCTTGTTCCTTGTCCCACTCAAATTTGTAAGGCTGAGACCATTTTCCAAACAACAAGCCCATGCTTTGTGGGAGGTGTTGGGTCCCAAAATTTCAACTCCAAATCCTAGAACATAATTCTAATTCCAAGGCCAAGGGTTGTCATCATGGAAGCAAAAAGAAGGATCATCCACACATATTGGACGATTAAAGGCCAACTCAACAAGAGTGGGCTATATCTCTCGCACTTCAAATTCAACTTAGACTCAAGAGGGTGTTCAAAGTATACCTAAACATGTATCTAAACCAAACAAAATGGACAACCAAAATAACTATAGCCAAAACCATTTGTATACTTAACTCCAAATTTTGTTACTAGATCAAGTAAGATTGGTTGCATAATACATCCATATAGCTAATGATAAATATGCTAGCATGAATTACTTAGGATAGATTTGTTCAAGGTTTACTTTAGATACTTCCTTAGTTGTAACACAAAGTCACATAATGCACATGAATCTACTTCTAATCCTACCCTATAGATTTATGTTTGTTATTAAGAATGTGATTGGCCAAGTGTTTCCAAGATTGGTGCCTATTTATTAGGCAATAAGGGTCATAATTGATGAGCACACAATTATACTAAGAAGGGTGGGGTGATAGGTGTGAATCAATATAACAATATTCTCACCCTTTAAAAATTATTTAATCACTTCAAGATTTATTCAAATTAGCACATATGTGAAATCAAATAATAGCAACACAATTTATGTGGAAACCCTTGCGGGAGAAAAACATGACAAAAATATTGCTTTTATTAATCTTCTTTTTACAAATTTTGTAGGCACTAATCTACTAGAGGCACAACCCCTAAGAAACTTCAATTTCTCCAATTTGTAGGCATCGACTTACTAGAGGCACCAACCCCTATAATATGAGGCATCGACCTCTCCAATATGAATATTTTTCTTCTCTAATCTGCTATAATGTTGATCATAAATTTTCCATAAAATTGATTACAATCTCAAAAAATTTATAAATTTTCCATAAAATTTCTCTTCTATATCTGCATGAACTTGTCTTTTTATATCTGCATGAACTTCTCTTCTATATCTGCATTAACCTTTCTCTTCTATACCTTCATTAATCTCTCTTCTATATCTTCATATGTAGATTTGTATGTGTTTAATTGATATAACTTTTTATTTCCACACCATATACTACTACTTTTTACTCTTGACAAAAAACATATTTTTCATCCTTTTGAAGAGAGGCATCTCTCTCAAAAATACATAACCCTTGATCGTTGCCTTTGTAGAGTAATTTTAATTCATTTAATTAATTGTTTTTTTTTCTTTAACATGATTGTTGCTCTTGATAAGATAATCGATGCTTCTCCTTTTAATAATCCTTAGCATTTAAGTTGTAAGAGTTGTAGAGTTTCCTTTCTCGACATGATTTTCCTCCCAAATCTTCTTTCTCTTCTATCCTTGTTGAACTATTGGACCTCTCACCTAGTTGTGTGTACCCTTTTCCTAATGCCTACATTTGTTGCCTTTTCCATTTGGTTTTCAAAGTTATCTTGAATTTTGGGACAACCCATAGGGTATCTTGGACACTCAAACTTTGACACTCTCACCTCTTTTCACTCTCATCTCCACCTACCTCCTTGCACGACTTAACTACCATTAACACACAAGTTGATAATGTGTCTTTTGGAAGGGCTTCCATAGGCACAAAAGTATCATTTATTAATGGGGTTGTGGATCCACCTATACACCCAATTGTGCATACAAATAAAACAAATTTGATTGTCATTAATAAGGTAGTTATATTTTCAAAACTTATGACTCCCCTTGGGAGTGCAAAAGAGGATTGTTGTAGTTATATTTTCAATCCCTATGAGTCTTCTTTTCAAGTTGTCATCTCTACCTACCTCTTTGCATGACCAAACCATCATTAATTTATAATTTGATGATTGATGCAATAGGGGAGGTCCTGCAAACTCACCAAACACAATTCCAAACAATGACAAGGATTTTCAATTCACAATTTAACCTAAAATCTCATCATTCAACAACTTCACATAGCTTCCTTGTAGCATAACCAAACCACTAAATCAAGCATATTTTCTCAACCAATCCCTTTCAAAACAAAAATAAACCACTTTCAAGAACCCATTTTGAGGCTTAACAACATATCAATGATTCACCTAAGACTCCTTTGGAACAAAGCATTCAAATAAGGCTTTCTATGCCTTTTAGGGCTCAAATTAGCCCAATTTTACAAAGGAACCACCCTTTTAACTTTGTATAACTCCTTGAAACTTTGGGACAACAATTAAAATGTCACAAAACCTCAAATTCCTTAGCTATACCTCAAAAATTGAACCACCCAATAGCCAATCTTTAAAACCCTCTTCCTAGGCCAAGAAACCCTAGGGTTTAATGAATCTCACTCTTCCCAAACACTCCAAACCTTAACAACTCTTCAAATAGACTTAAAATACCCTGCTTATGCTTATTTCAACATAAAAGATCACTTCCCACTATTAAAACTCAACTTGACTCATTAAAAGCTCTCTTTTCATAAGGAAAATTAAAAAATTCTCACTTAGGGCTTCACACCCAACTCTCTCTCAGACCTCCCCAACACTTCTCATCATTTCCCACACCTTATTTAATATGGAGAAAACCATTCATCAAGTTATAGAAGTGACACAAAGAGGAATGGGTTAGTTATTCATTTGATTGCCTTTCAAGCCTTAAATATGAGTAAACAGACCGATGCAAGAAAATGACCCACCAAATGCATTGAATTCAATTCTATTCCTTCAAAATAGACTCAAATGAGAGATAAGACAAAAAAAAGAGTTAATCCACCAAGAAAAGAACCAAAATAATGCTGTACGAGTCTGTACAATTGCTGTTGTAACAAGAAAACACAAAAAATGAGGAAAAATCATACTTCAATTCAATCTTTTTTCCTTCAAAGTTATTCAACAACCTTCCATTCGAATTCCTCATGCATTTTATAGTATTTACTACCCAAAAAACCTCCTCAACTTCCAAAATAAACTTTTGAAAGAGGTGACCGTTGGTCTCCCTCTTGGAGGCATTTTACATTTTTGAATTTTGCATTCTTTCCACAAAACAATTTTCCCAACTTTTTGCATTATTTTGAAGACTAAAACTCCTAGACATCTAACATAACTCAAATATAATCACTTACATCCACAAATGGTCTTATATACCTTATTTAAACATGGTTCACCCAAAAACCTATAACCTAGATCTCATATTCCTAAATGGATTAACACCCTTGAATGGTGCTCTTGCACCAATGATGCATCTTCTAGAAGGGATTTTGTAGGCATAAAAGTATTGTTTAATAATGGGGGAATGGATCCACATGTATACCTAGTTGTGCACATAAAGAAGATAAATTCTACTACCATTAATAAGGTAGTTAGGGTTTCAAACCCCAAGAGACCTGTTGTTATTACTTAAGAGGATATCTATAATTTGTAGGAGAAATTTCTCCATGTCTCACCAACATAGTCAATCACACGTGTCCATGACTTCAAAAATGTTTCAAAGGAAATGATGCCACATAGTACAAGTTTTCTCAAGCATGTTAGTGATGGGATCAAAGACCTTGTTATAAATTTAAACATCTTTCTAGGTGTATTTTTGGGGTTGAAGGGAAGATTGAAGATTATTATGAAAATACACAAAAATATAACTATAAATCATCATAAACGCTCCTTGTTTAAATATGAAGATGAAGACCTCATAATATTTGAGGGTCAAAGGATGAAACACCTAAAGGTCTCATGCACCAAGGGATGAAAACCTCCTTGGTCGAATGAGTGGTCTCACACAAAGGTCACATTAAAGATTTAATGATGATAGATTCCACCGATATCGAGCTACATGAAACTTTTAGTTGTTGTGGGTGAAGCCTTACAATTTTTGTTGTGTTTGACTTGCTATCACTGTGTGGTGTCATTTTGCGACCTATAGATGTAAGAGAAGTTCTAGAAATCTCTCCTTTATCCATTGAAGACATTTTAAATATGGTCTCTACTACTAATGCAAAAAATGGTGTTTAAATTTGGATTTTTACTAAGTCTAGTCAATATATTTAAAGTTATGATTTATATTTAACTTGTGAACTTGAACTGTAATTTTAGGGTTTAACGTATTTGTGTGAATGCAATGCAAGTTTTTTGGGTTTTCTACAGTTGAATACAATCAATTAGGGTTTTTTATATTAGGGTAAATTAGTGAAGTTTGAAATATAATATGAGGTTGATAATATTGTTGTGTAAACTAATATAATTTAGGGTTTTTGAAGGTTCTTGTTAAATATTTAAGCTTGAGATTTACATATCAAAATATTTACCTTAATATTTAGCTCTAGACATTACATACATGCTCCTAAAGGAATTTCCATGTAGTAACGATGATGTCTACAATATAGTGAGATGCTAGGGAAATGTCATTGCATTGTGCCACTATTGCCACAACTATTACAAGAGACATTCTAGGGTTGTCTACCTTAGAGATGGGATAATTTTGTGGTATCCAACCTAGATGGAGATGTTGAAATGTCTCCAGGTCTAACAAGAAACTCAATCACATCCTTCAAACATATTGGATATATGTAGTCCTCCCCCACATTTGGCACTCCAAAAAGTGGTTTAAAAAAATATATTTTGAAAATTTAACCATTAGCACTAACCCTTAATAGTCTAATGAGCCCCACCCACACCTTAAACACTAAAAATTGGCTATAAAATTGGGTAGACCTCATTTTTATAAGGGAACCTAAACCCTTGTAAGGGGCATTTCCCCTCAAACTTGTTGGGGAATTTAATTAAGCCCTTTCCAATTGTACCATTTTTTTCCCAACCATCCTTGACTGCATTTCCCCTATTTTGAAACTATGTGGAACTATGGCCGAAAATAAAGTTGTCCAAGGCCAAGTTTTTTGGGGAAGCTATCATTATGCAATCATGAATAAGGATTTGAAGTTGAAAGGTGAATGAGACGAGTCCCTCATGCCAATGATAATGACTTCATTGGACAAAAAAATATAGTACAACATAGAATTCCATTTATAAAACTTGTTTGTACATAAGTAGTGGGTTCAAAATATATTGAAGTGGAAGAAACAAGCCTCAAATAAGTTTGTATCAATGCAACAACTACAATATTCACTACAAATATTAAAGCTAAGTTCCCATTCCATTTTTAGATGTGGTTCAAGGTCAAACATCAATTTTTTTGGTTGATAGTAGTAGCATGTAGAACTTGATTTTGAAGCTATTGTCACTTTCTTGAATTTACCAACCGTGCATCATCTATAATGTTATATTTTAGTATGGAGTAAATCCTTCTATAATGTTATACATCCATGAATATTTCATATGTCATCCATCCCTTACACAAAAAATTAGTGGGTAATGTCACACCAATTGAATTTTGTGATATAATCCCTGGGCATGACTACTTGTATCTATAGATCAAATCTACATCTTGCAGGATTTCATTAAAAAGAAATTAATAGAAACAATGATATAATGACCCACCTTAGATAGTTTTCATTTTGATCCTAGTAACTTTCTTTTTGGGTGATTCTCTTATATTTTTTCTAAGTGAAGTTCCTTCAGAGAGGGCCATGTGGGTTTCCTTCAATGTCTTTGGCTTCATAAGAGCGCTAGCCCACCACGTGGTGCCTTCACACACCACCACATAAAGTAAAGGGACTAAAAGGATTATGATAGCACTTGAGCCTTAGTGTGCCACTTGTCACAATAGTGCAAGTTTTGGAGTTGTTGGAGCATTTAATAGATTTAAGGTTGTGTGATTGGTTGATGTATCAAGATTAATTGGTGGGGTTGCTGCTGAAGGTAAATTCAAAGTACACGTGGTGACACAAGGATCTTTTAAGAGCGAAAGAGGTTCTTTTTTTTTAAAGTCGTGTAATAGGCCAATATAGTAAAAGGGATCCATAGGCAGGGCCAACTATAAAGAGAGTTCTTATGTCCATGTGACATCATGATGCTCATTTGGAGCAAAGATTTTTTGGATTAGAGTTTGAGCCACATCATTGGTTGCAACTAATGGGCTCCACATGCAATAAGGACCATGAGAGCAACTAGGAGTTGGGCATGCGTCAACACAACACTTCTCAAGAACACAAAGAGTTAAGGTACATTGAGGTCACACCATAGTTTTGAATTATAATTGTTTGCATCATGCTGATTGCATGATTCATCATCATGAAGAAGCATGTCAAGCCTTCTAGGTGGCTTTCTATTGCCTAGTAATATCTGTCAAGGCTTGTACGATAGAAAAATAGATCTTAGACATTTTCATGGTCATTTAGGTCTTTTTCCTATTATGCTTGGATTATTTTGCTTAGATTTAATGTTGTAATGTAACTTATACATTCACATTAGGTCTTGAATATTCAAATTATTAAGACTTTATGATGTCTTGTGAAGGTGTTGTGTAGTCTTGTGACACATTTCTACACTTTTCTAGACTCTTATTATAATTCATCTAAATATTCCCTTTTTATCCCTTACCAAGTCCTATTCTAAAGTGTTGTAAAGTCTTGCAATAAAATTTCATGCTTTTCTAGGATTTTCATCACTAATTACACCTTTCTTATGCTTTATTTGGGCCCTTTATGCACTTATAGGCCTTAGTGAAGTGTGCTTTTGAATACAAACCCAACAAACAACATTAAAAGCAACTTAATTCTTGACACCCACTTGCATGCCTTGAGTGGGACCCATTCGCCATAGATGGTGAATGAGTCCCACTAGAGGTGCCTGTCAGAGATAAGTACAGATTCTAGTACCCTTTTGGCAGAAATGTGATTCTGGGTAGAAACCCTGATTTGGGACTGATTCGCCTAGGGTGGCGAATAAGTCCCAGTCAACCAAAAAGTCAATATTTCTGGTTTTTTAGAGTAGTTTCTGGTCTCCATCAGACTTATAGGTGCACACATTATGTGTTACAACTTTCTGTTTGGTTCTATTTGCATTTTTATTCATCCTTTCAAGTCTTTTGCAAACAACACTATGTTTTCAAACACTTCATATTTCTTAGGTTTTGCATAAATAATCAATCAATTTTATCAGTTTGTTGCACTTAGATCATTACATTTAGGCATATTTTTATTTTACTTGCATTAGTTTGAGTGAACCACCTAGATTTTGGTGTGGGATCTATCTCTTTCCTTTAGGTGAAAAACCCTAATTGAGCAAAAGAGTCATAACATTTCACGCCCCTAAAATTAAGGGATGACACAAAGCATTGAGAAGCCCTATGTCTCTTCCATGTTGACCCAAAAGGTCTCTTTTCCTTTCACTTTGTCTTTTCTTGTGTTTTCCTTTTGGGGATGACACAAGGCATTGAGACTGAAATGCCTCCTTCATGTTGACCCAAAAACTTTTCCTTTTCTTTCGCCTTTTTATTTTCTTTTCACTTGTGTTTCTCCTTTTGGGGACGATGAAAAGCATTGAGACTGTAATGTCTCTTCCATGTTGACCCAATACAAACTTTCTTTTTCTTTTGTTTTCAGTCTCTTTGTGTCATTCTTCTAGTTCTATGTATTTGGAGAATGATGACAGTTTTGAGCTCTTTAATCAAAACATTGCAGCAATGAACATACTGACCCCAAATCCATAGATCCCTTATGTATTTGGTGTGTTCCTTTATGGGGGAAACCCTTCTTTCTTTTTTTCATTTTTCATTTGCATGATGAAGCCTTACTTGAAAACGTATGACTTGGCATAGGGGCTTTCCAAGTTGGCTCTCATGTCTTGTTTCTTTTTACATTTTTCATTCGCTACTTTAAAGTAATTACTCATAGAATGATGTGTAGAATTTCCTTTAAAGTGGGGGCATACTTTGGCATTATTCATTTACATTTTTCTTTCTCTTTATTCTTAGTGCAACCTTGCCACTTCATATGATGCATTTGTCACTTTGTGGATGACATTGGGTGTGATGTCCTTCATAAGTGTGATCTATCTTAGCATATTACATTCCTCTTAGTGGCCTGATGCGATCCCCCAAGTTGTGAATATTCTATTCTTTGATTGGTCCTCTCTTGGAGACATTAGACATAATGTTCCTTAGGTGATAGACCTCACATGAACTAAATAAGATTCCTTTGAACATCTTTTGCATTTTGCACTTTGCATTTGTTACATGGCCACCTTGCATAACACAACTTGCATGCCTATGGTGCTATCTTATTTGTTTATGAGTTTTAAGCATACGGAGCTTTACTTGTCTCATGAAGCATGAACCAAAATTTTCCTTTGTGGCACTTTATTAAAAATATCAGGAGGTATAACTTTGATATGGTTGAGTGGGAAGCCCATTCTAAGGCATGACTTTCCCCATATCCACCTATGAGTTTGTGATTACATACCAGTCAAGCGTATGTTTCTCACCTTTTGGGCCTTCTCACCTGGTGGACAACCATGAGTTCCATTGCCCCAGAGTGAGTATTCATTTACTTTTCAAGAAAAATAGCCTAGATCTGATCCACAACTAGTTGGACAAATGATCAAAGCTTGATATGACTTTTCCTTTTTCTTTTCCGCTCTCTTTTCTCTTCTCTTTCTTATGTGTGTTCCTTTGTTCTTATGTTTAGTTTGCCATGGGATCTTCATCTTGGGGGCTTGATCATCCCTCTTGATCATTGTTATCTCATCTTGCTAGCATAAATGCATTTGGATCCCTCTCAATATGCATGGCTACTTTAGTGTGAGTTTGAAGCAAGTTCATACTCTCACTAATGTGGGGGCTAAATATACCATAGAAAAATGGATTATAGACATTTCCATGGTCATTTAGGCCTTTTTCCTGTGATCCTTGGCTTATTTTTCTTAGATTTAATGTTGTAATGTAACTTATACATTCACATTAGGTCTTGAATACTCAAATTATTAAGACTTTATGATGTCTTGTGAAGGTGTTGTGAAGTCTTGTAACAAATTTCTACACTTTTCTAGACTCTTCTTATTATAATTCATCTAAATATTCCCTTTTTATCCTTTACCAAGTCCTATTATAAAGTGTTGTAACAAAATTTCATGCCTTTCTAGGCTTTTCATCACTAATTACACCTTTCTTATGCTTTATTTGGCCCCTTTATGCACTTATAGGCCTTAATTGTGTTTTTGAAATGACAAACAACATTAAAAGCAACTTAATCCTTGACACCCACTTGCATGCCTTGAGTGGGACCCATTCGCCATGGATGGAAAATGAGTCCCACTGGAGGTACCTGTCAAAGCTAAGTACCAATTCTAGTACCCTTTTGGAAAAAACAAGATTCTAGGCAGAAACCCTATGTTGGTATGTGGAGCCTAATCAGACTCGGAGGTTAAATTTTTCCCTCTTTTATTGGCGTGGTTTCCCTCCCAATTCGGGGGTTTGGGGGTAGTGCTCCTTGCGGGGTCTAGGGGCAACACCCTTTGCACACTCCCTATCACAATTCAATGCAGGGTTGAGGGGCAACACCCCTGCGGGGGCTTCGGGGCAACGCCCCGAAACCTCACAATTTTTTATTATTTTATAAAGGCATCAAGTGCTATTTTTTCTATTGGTCGACATAAGAAACCCTAATTTTGTATTTGACATAAGTCTTGATAAAAGGCTAAGGGTTTGGATTATGTTGACATTGTATTGTAGCATTTGCAGCAATATTGAGTTGCAAGGATTACTAGTTGTAATTAGTTCTATTTATTGGATAATAATATTGGACTCTCTGTTGGTGGACGTAGCCCAAGTTGTTGGTGTGTGGCGATTGATCATGCTATACTATATAACCCATGGTATACTGTACACCCCAGCATGTATCCTCGTCAGGGTCCGGGGTCGGGCTAGGCCCTGGGCGAGGGTTCAGGGGTGGCAGCCCCCGAGAGATTTTTTTCCTACTTTTTCGCGTCATCACCGAAAAAGGGAAAAATCAATGAAAAAAAATAAATCTGATTTTGTAGAACCCTAAATTTGGAAGCTTCTAAGCTTGTTAAAAAGGGGTTTGGTTGGGTATTACAGTATGATGAAAAATGCGATTATTCACAAAATTGTAATAGGTTTTGCATTGGATAATAAAAGTATTGGATGGTTACGGTTTGGTGGATGTAGCCCAGATTGGGTGAACCATGTTAAATTTTCTGTGTTATGATTTATTCTGTGTGTGTTTTAGTTTCTCTATTTATTAATTAAATATGCATTTAATTGTTAGATATCTTCCATCTCTAACCCTAACAAGTGGTATCAGAGTGAGTTGTGTTTCGATTATCGTCTGTAGGAAGGTCTCACGGTTGAGTGGGAGCAATGGCAGATGAGGGTAAGAAGGTTGAGAAGTTTAATGGGCAGAACTATCAATTATGGAAGATGCAGATGGAGGACTATCTCTATCAGAAGGATTTATGGCGGCCATTGGAAGGGAAAGCCAAGAAACCCGCAACAATGTTAGATGAGGACTGGGAGATCTTGGATAGAAAGGATCTTGGCAGTATTCGTCTATGCCTGGCACAATCGGTGGCGTTCAATATTACAACAACAAAGACAACTCAAGAGTTGATGGAAACCGTGGCGAAGTTATATGAAAATCCTTCCGCTTCAAATAAGGTATTTCTTATGAAGCGTTTATTTAATATGAAAATGGTAGAAGGTGGGTCGATCATCATTTGAATGAGTTTAATCGGTCACCAGTCAATTAATTAAAGTAAACTTTGATGAAGAAGTTAGGGCTCTTTTGATTCTGTGTTCTTTGCCTGAAAGTTGGAATAGCTTGGTAATGGCTGTTAGCAATTCTGTTTCTGGTTCGAATACATTGAAATTTGATGATGTTGTTGGTGTTATTTTGAGTGAGGAAATTTGTAGGAAAAGCTTAGGTGGAACATCCACATCAAGAAGTGTTTTGAATGCAGAAAGCAGGGGCAAAACAAAGGAGAGAGGAAACAATTCTAGAAATCGTGGGAAGTCATGAGGAAAACCAAAGGACAAAAGGCCCCAATCTAGAGACAAGAGGGATTGCTGGTACTGTGGTAAGCTGGGTCATTTGAAGAAAGATTGCTGGTCTCAGAAAAATAAAGACGGAGACAAAAAGGAAGGAAGTAAAGAGGAAAATGTGGTAAGTAATAAATCTGATGAGGATGCTTTGATTCTTTCCCTTGATAATGCTGATGATTCTTGTGTGTTAGATTCATGGGCTTCATTTCATGCTACGCCCCATAGAAGTTATTTTCTTGATTATGTCCAAGGGGATTTTGGGCTAGTTTATTTAGGAGATAATGAACCCTATCAGATTGTTGGAAAGGGAAGAATCGAGATTAAGTTGCAGAATGGGAACCATTGGCTACTACGTGAGGTAAGGCATGTTCCAAAGTTAAGTAGAAATTTAATTTCAGCAGGGCAACTAGATGATGAAGGTTGTGTTATTACATTTAGTGATAAAAATTGGAAGGTCACAAAGGGTGTCTTAGTAGTAGCAAAATGTGTGAAAGTAGGCACCTTATATCTTTGTACAGGTGATACTGTTCCTTCTACTTTAATTGTTACAGAAAAAGGTCAATATTCAGGAACAGTTGCTGCAGTTCAACAGGTAGAAGATCATGTAGTTATTGTGGACTCAGAATCAACACTGTGGCATAATAGACTTGGGCATATGAGTGCAAAAGGTATGAAATTACTTCATTCAAATAATGTTTTACCATGTCTAAAATGTGTTAATATGGATTTATGTGAAAGTTGTGTGTATGGAAAACAAAAGAGTTAGTTTTCTCAAGGGTGGGAAGCAAAAGAAAGATGAGAAATTGGAGCTTGTGCATACAGATGTATGGGGACCAGCTCAGGTATCTTCTCTCAGTGGCTCTCTGTATTATGTTACATTCATTGATGATGCAACTAGGAAGGTATGGATTTATTTCCTTAGACAGAAATCTGATGTATTTGAAACTTTTAAAAAATGGAGAAGCTTGGTTGAGAATGAGATGGGTAAAAGGATAAAATGTCTCAGATCTAATAATGGTGGTGAGTATTGCAGTAAAGAGTTTGAAGATTATTGTTCCACTAATGGTATTCGTAGGCAGAAAATAGTTCCAAGGATTCCACAGAAAATGGAGTGGCTGAGCGCATGAATAGAACAATAATGGAGCGTGCACGAACTATGAGATTGCATGCTGGGATGCCTTTAAAATTGTGGGCAGAGACTGTAAACACTGTTGTTTATTTAATCAATAGAGGTCCTTCTAATCCTTTGGGTTGTGGTATTCCAGAGGAAGCATGGGAAGGTAAGAAGGTGAGTTATTCTTTTCTCAAAACCTTCGGTTGTGAAGCATTTGCACATGTAGATTTTGAAAATAGAACCAAGCTTGATGCAAAATCAAAGAAATGTGTATTTGTTGGATATAACATTGATGAATTTGGTTATAGGCTTTGGGATTTTGAAAATCAGAAAATTGTGAGAAGCAAGGATGTCATATTCAATGAAAAAGTGTTGTACAAAGATCCGTTGTTGCAGCATGAGAAGAAAGAAAATGATTATGTAGTGTTGGATGATATTCCCAACAATGATGTTTCAGTGGTTCCTCATGTTAGCAACAACAGCAACAATAAATACCACAAACTCCTGTTAGATCTTTCAAGGTTACAGACCTCCGTGAAAAGATTCTCCCTCTTTGTATACTCTTTGTTAACTGATGCTGGTGAACCAGAATATTATGATGAAGCTATGCAGGTGGATACCAAGGTTCAGTGGGAGCATGGAATGAAAGAAGAAATGGACTCCTTGCTGGAAAATTAGACTTGGGATTTATGCAAGTTGCCTGCAGGTAAAAAGGCTTTACCAAACAAATGGATTTATAGGATGAAAGAGGATGATGGAGGTAAGAAAATATTTAAAGCTAGATTAGTTGTAAAGGGATTTGCACAGAAAAAGGGTATTGATTTTGATGAGATTTTTTCTCCTGTTGTTAAAATGACTTCTATTCGTATTGTTTTAAGTATTGTGGTTGTTGAAAATTTGCATTTAGAATAACTTGATGTTAAAACAACCTTTCTCCATGGTGATTTGGAAGAGGAAATATACATGGAACAATCAAAAGGATTTGAGGTCAAAGGTAAGGAGAAATTAGTGTGCAGATTGAAGAAAATTTTATATGGCTTGAAGCAAACACCTCGACAATGGTATTTGAAATTTGATAGTTTTATGGCTGAGCAAGGCTACAATAGGTGTAATTTGACCATTGTGTTTATTTTAGGAGGTTGGATAATGACAACTACATTATTTTATGTTTATATGTTGATGATATGCTTGTAGCTGGGTCTAACATGGATCACATAAGTGAGCTAAAACAATAGTTAGCAAAATATTTTGCTATGAAGGATTTAGGGGCAGCAAAACAAATCCTTGGTATGAAAATTTGTAGAGATAGAAAAATAGAAAATTGTTTTTATCTCAGGCTAATTATGTTGAAAAGGTGTTGTAGAGATTTCATATGGACAATGCAAAAGTTGTCAGCTAACCTTTGCCTAGTCATGTTAAATTGACTAAGGATATGTGTCCAAAGACACAAGAGGAGGAAGAAAAAATGTCCAAGGTACCATATGCTTCAGCTGTAGGTAGTTTAATGTATGCCATGGTATGCACGAGACCGGATATTACACATGCCGTAGGAGTTGTTAGTAGGTATTTGAGTCATCCTGGAGTTGAGCATTAGAATGCGGTAAAATGGATTCTCAGGTATTTGAGAGGTACATCCAATAAGTGTTTATGTTTTGGGGGCTCTAATATTGATTTAAAAGGCTATGTTGACTCAGATTTGGCAGGGGATATAGATACCAAGTGAAGTACCACAGGTTATGTATTTACAGTTGGTGGGACAACAGTAAGTTGGATTTCTTGATTGCAAAAGGTGGTTGCTTTATCCACCACAGAGGCGGAGTATGTTGTTGCAACAAAGGTAACAAAGGAGATGATATGGCTGCAACTTTTCATGGATGAGTTGGAAAAACAACAGGATGAAAATTACTTGTTTACGGACAACTAGAGTGCTATACATCTTGCAAAGAATTCTGCCTTGCATTTTAAAACAAAACACACACAGTTGAGATATCATTTCATTCGGTCGGTGTTGGAGGATGGACAAGTCAAGCTAGACAAGATACATATAGATGCCAATCTAACAGATATGTTTACAAAGGCGGTGACAAGGGAGAAACTAAGCTCCTCTTTAGTTTCGGTTGGCCTTCAAGGTTGAATTCAAGAATAACAGAGCAACATGGTCCAAGGTGCTTATTTCCAGTGGGAGCTGTAATAACAGTAGTGTCGTCTAAGATCAGTCTCCAAGTGGGAGGTTGTGATGGTGTGAAGCCTGATCAGTCTCCAAGTGGGAGATTGTTGGTGTGTGGTGACTGATCATGCTACACAGTATAGCCCATGGTATACTGTCATCACCGAAAAAGGGAAAAATCAATGAAAAAAGAAAAATCCAATTTTGTAGAACCCTAAATCTGGAAGCTTCTAAGCTTGTTAAAAAGGGGTTCGGTTGGGTATTATAGTATGATGAAAAACACGATTATTTGCAAGATTGTAATAGGTTTTGCACTGGATAATAAAAGTATTGGATGGCTACGGTTTGGTGGATGTAGCCCAGATTGGGTGAACCACGTTAAATTCTCTGTGTTATGATTTATTCTATGTGTGTTTTAGTTTCTCTATTTATTAATTAAATCTGCATTTAATTGTTAGATATCTGCCATCTCTAACCCTAACGCAAGTTTGGGTGAACAACGTTAAATATTGTCTTTTGCTGTTATTGTGTGTATGAAATATGTGATCAAATCTAAATCAATAACAACACAATCAATAAAACATTAAATCAAAGAGGCTAAAAGAAAAATAGAAATAAGCAAACTGTTTTATGGCAGCTTCTTCAAAGTTGTCTTATTGCTCTATATCTCCAGCGTTTTGTCTTTGCTCAAATTGCTCTTAGATTTGGAATGCCACACTCAACGAAGTAGGCTACTGAAGAATGAGATTGAAAATGCATACTATGCTAAATGCAAGATTATGCTTATGATGAGAATATTGTTGAAATGCTAAAAATGCAAGAATGCAAGCGTATGTTGTGTTCGTCGTGTGTTGTAACCAATGCTTGGATTTGCACGTGCATTTATAGAGTTTTTTGAAGATTTTGATTGGTTGGGTTGGTCAACGGCTGTGATAATTCCTGATAGATCAAATGGTTGAAGATAGATGAGATTGAAGAGAAAATAGAAGAGAACGAATAAAAAAAGATTTTTCCATTTTCATGAAAGAGATAAGATGAGATGATTTAAAAATCATCTTTTTTTAGAAGAAAGGTGGAAAGATTCTGATAAGATAAATAATGAATTATCTAATTCAATTATTTATCTATGAGTGTAAGTTGATTTTTCTTAACTAAATATTTAATTAAGATTTTGAGGAAATCAGAAGATTTCATAATTAAACAAAATATCTAATTATGATTTAAAGAAAGTAGATCTTTAATTAAATAAAATATTAAATTAAATTAGAAGGAATGACATGTGTTATGAGATTAATTAAATAAAAGTATTTAATTAATTTAGAAGAAAGTTTAAAATAGAAAGAAAAGAGATTTAAATTTAATTAAAGAGATTTAATTAAATTCAAAAGATGATAATTAACTTAAATAAATAAAATGTATTTATTTAATTTTATCAAGAAGATTGTGGAATAATTAAATCAAATAAATTTATTTAATTATGGTGGGAGAATAAAATGAATGAACACTATAATTAAA
Source organism: Sequoia sempervirens (assembly GCA_007258455.2). Taxonomy (NCBI): domain Eukaryota; kingdom Viridiplantae; phylum Streptophyta; class Pinopsida; order Cupressales; family Cupressaceae; genus Sequoia; species Sequoia sempervirens. The sequence goes on along the minus strand of VDFB02026429.1, from coordinate 83,609 downwards.
TTGATTAAATTTAATTACATGTAGAAGACTTTAGAGGAATTAATTAAATAATAAATATTTAATTAAATGTCAGGATTATTTAATCATGACCAATTGTATGCATATACATTTTGCCCCTCTTTGAAGTGATGTGTGAAACAAATTGCTTCAAAGATTTTTTTTTTTTGTTGTTGCCCCTGATATGTTTTGATGGTAATGCTGATGATGCCCCCTCGGGAGGTAAATCACGGATGAGAAAAGTTTGTTGGGGAGTTAGTGATTTAACTTCTGATAAGTGATGTAAAAGATGCCCCAGATTAAAGTGAAAAGAAAAATGCCACCAAAAGCCCACCTTAATTGACCTATGTAAGGTAAAAGGGGTGAAAGTAAAAGTCATTTTCACTCTTTTACTATAGTGATTTGGATACTCTGACAGTGACTTAGCAAGATGCCGATTCCCTATCACATGCACAGATTCAAATGGGCATGAAGATTTCAGAGACCAGCAGCGTATGGACCACCGGTGAGTCAATTAAACCTCTTTGTGATTTGATTTTTTATGAATTTGATCAATTTTTTGCAAGTTTCAATGCAGTTTTAGGATTAGAAATGTCGTTTTAGCACATTCGTGGGCCTATTTTAGCGCTTTCGAAGTTTCTTTTAGCGCTTCTAGGGTGTTCTTTAGTGATTTTAGGTGTAGGATAAAAACAAACAGTCTAGCGCATACGAAGTATAGATTAGCGCTTCTAGGTGTGAGGCTGGCTAGTTTTCAGAGTCACGCATTTAGGGCACAGAGTTGCGCATCTAAGGTTTTAGCGCATCTAGGGCATGAAGTAGCGCATAAGCGAGGTTTCGTAGTGCATCCATGGTTCTAGCACTTATAGGGAAAACTTTAGCACTTTTAAGGTGCATATCCGCGCATACGGGGTTTTAGCGCATTTGAGGGAAACTGTAGCACTTTTGAGTTTTAGTGCATCTAGAAATTTTTTGGCAGAATGCCAAGATGAAAAATGATGGTCTATATTGCATCCTTGGTCAATAGATAAAGAAAGTGTTTTGCCATCATGCTGATAGGTGATGATTAACTAATAACTGTGCTTCCTCGAATAGAAGACAAAGAGTAAATGCCTTCTAGGACTTCTGATAAATTTGTTTTCTGTGATAGAGAACAAATAGTAAATGATTGATGCGAAACATATTTGCATTTATGCTTGAAATACAAATAGAATGATGTTTTGATTGTGTGATATGGGTCGCTGATATGGGTCACTGATAGATAGAGCACATGATATGGGTCACTGATAGGTAGAGCACATGATATGGGTCACTGATATGAGTCACTGATAGATAGAGCACATGATATGGGTCACTGATATGAGTTTGATTAATTGTCTTCGTGATGATAATAGGAGGTGTTTGACAACCTCCAGATTAGAGAGCGGTTCCCGATATGTTGGGATCAGATAGGAGAGTTGACTCCTGCAGAGGTACAGTGGATAGGTGCATGTGGACTGGGATATCTGTTGACTATCCCGCGAGGGATTCAAGCCAACAAAGGGCTATTGACTGCATTGGTTGAGAGGTGGCATTCGGATCATAACACCTTTCACTTGTCAACTGGTGAGATGACCGTGACACCAGAGGATGTATACAGGATTCTAGGGATTCCTATGGTAGGTGCTCTTGTGGTTTATGACCACAAGGAGATAGGTGGGATGGAGGCACTGAGGAGGATTTGTGGTGATGCATATATATCCGGATATTGGGTGCCATGGGTGGATTTTAGCAGGTACCCAGCCTTAGTAGCTGTGTTGGCAGCATTTATTAGAGGTTTCCTTGGACCAGACCATCGGTCGAAGGGATTTTCAGTTGGGTGGGGGAGGATGCTAGAGTGGATGGTGACATAGCCACGAAGGTACTCTTGGGGGAGCTGTATTTTGGCGCATTTGTATCATGATCTACATCAGGTGGTCTATCGAGGGTCGACGAGTTTGGCTAGCCGTGTGACTTTGCTCCAGATCTGGGCGTGGGAGCATATTGCAGTTACTAGGCTAGTGTGTGCCAGGGCGAGGCCACCAGGTAGGCCATATGTATACGCGTATTTAGGTGCACTTGTCCAGCCCAAGCTAGGAAAGTTGGAGTATTGGCGACGTGTGTTGGATGATGTGGACTCAGTTATATGGAGACCATATAAAAATTGTGAGCCCTGGGACATAGATCATTTGGAGATGTCGTTTGTCTATATACCCCAGTATTTGATAGGACAAGCCCCATTCATTATTGAGCAATTTTTGGCCTTGCAGGTTTAGAGACAGTATGGTTTCACACAGGGTATGCCATAGGGCGTTGCTCATTATGGGCAGCGCAAGGATGATCCTGGATGGGGACCTTGCATTGTATATCAGGTAGCATACACAAAGTACTTGAGCTTACAGCATGAGGTATGGGCGTTAGGGCCAGAGGTTACAGATGCAGGAATGTCAGATGAGTAACTAACGTATTTCCATACTCATTGATTTCCACGGTTTACATGTCCAGATGAGCCAGGGCCCATTGTAGTGGTACAATAGCCAGAGGCAGAGAGACAAGAGGGCGTGGCCGGTGGAGAGCAGGCAAGGGGTGGTGGAGAGGAGGGGGAGGTTGGAGATGAGGAGGGGGAGGATGACAACTCCGATGGTGGGGATGATGGGGGAGATGACAGAGGGGAGGCAGAGAGAGCAGTGAGGCAGAGGATGGACAGTCTAGCCAATGCACAGGTTGTTCGAAGGCCCAGATCTAGTGGTAGACCACAAACAATCATCAGGATGTCCTCTTCTTCTCAGTAGACACAAATAGCCACCCTGCAGGCCTAGGTGTAGACTATTTAGGGGCAGTTAGGTCAGGCACTGGGTGTGATAGCATAGTTATAGGCCCAGCTTGTACAGGCACAGGCTCAGGTTCCAGCTCTGGCATAGGTAGTTTAGCCTGCCCCAGACCCACAGATAGCCTAGTTGACGACAGAGAGGGATGCATTCAAACGGAGGGCAGCAGAGGCTAAGGGTGTAGCTCAAAGACTGATGGGCACTGTAGAGAGTGCCTCTTTGCGAGATGCCATTGTAGAGGGTATGGAGATGGTGAGGGACGCTGAGTATTACTGTGTCAGGTACGAGGAGCTGTGTCCTCCCGAGCACAGAGAGCCATTTCCTAGGTCTCACAGCAGGACTAGGAGCAGATCGCGGACGCGTACATAGAGCATGGGAGTGACTGGGCCTCGGTGGGATCCAGACACAGGTACCAGTGGCAGGCCACCTCCTTCTGGACCAGCTCCATTAGGGGCATCGACTAGCTAGGCTTATTATATATATCATTTTTGGAGCCTGTATATGCCATTTTATTGATCAGATCCTATGTATCTCTCTTTGAACTCTGTAGTTTCATTGGACATTTGGAAATTTGTATCATTTTTGATGAGTGATGATATGCAATAGCAATGATTTTTGATGATATGATGTGTATTTATGAGATGATTTATGTGATATGCATTTATTTCTATATGTTATGGATTTTGGTATGTATTTGGATGATTTGATATGATGTGTATTTATGAGATGATGAAATTTAGTGATGATGTGTACTAATGATATTATGCAGGTGGTTGACTTACGATGTTGTATGAAAAATGTTATGTATGTATGGAATGTTTGTTTTTTTGGATTTTCAAATGTAAGTAAATAATTATGATATGATGGAAAATGAATGTTTGTGTTTATGATATGCATCATGGATTTATAATATGGATGGATATAAAAATGATAGGATGATTAGAGATATGATATGAATGTAATGTGATAAATGATAAAGGACGATATGAAATGAAATGGTTAATGATAAGATGTATGATAATATGATAAATGATATGTTGTGAAATGTAATGATAATGCGATGAAATGATAAATGATAATGAGATAATGTAATGATATGTTAATGAAATAATATGATAGAGGATAATGACATGAAATGATAATGAAATGATAAATGATAAGGATAATGAAATGATAATGGAAAATGATATGAAATGATAATGAAATAATAAATGATAAATGATATATGATAATATGAAATGAAATGACATGAAATGGGAAAGGATAACGAAATAATAAATGATAAATGATATATGATAATATGAAATGAAATGGGAAATGATAACGAAATAATAAATGATAAATGAGAGGATAAAATGATAATGACTAAAGGATCCAAAATGATATGCCAATGAATGGTAAATGATAGATGATAGGACTTTTAGATGAAATGATAATGAAAGGAGAGGTGATAATGAATCAAATGTCTGAGTGTCCTCCACAAATAGTCCAAAGAGACATGACAGCCGTTGATATATTTAACCTTTCAAAAACTCCAATGTAAATCCTATATGTAGATATATGTACACTAATCTAAAATGAAATACAACTACATGAAGCAAACCAATCGTTGAGATTTTTGATAGCTTTCTTGGATCATCATAGAGCGTTAAAATGTTGGAAGTATGTACAAGCATCAAAGGGTAAATCAACACCAATGATGACCTGAGTACAACTTTCATGATTTTTAATATAGCGAGCGAACACAAGCATCGAGGTATAATTGAACCGAGATGACCTAAGCATTTCTCGCATAAATAGACAAAGACTAACCACCTTCTGATGCAAATGTGGAACTGTCATCAATGATATTGCTTTGGAAATCATGTCTCGCGACATATTTTCAACAGATGGATAGTTAACCTCAAGACAACAGACAAAGAAAAATCATCCTTTTTCCTCGCCATTCTAGTTTAGTACATCATTGAGTGTGCTCCAGAGAGATGATATCGAAAATTAAACAACCATTGTTCAAAATGAAAAATTGTTATTCCAAACATTATTCAGATTTTAGATCATCCAGATATGAGTCATGATATGGTACCTGCTGAAAACTGTTGTAATACAGATCGATAATTGGATATTTGATCATGTGATTTGATTGGGTTGTTTGTTCGTATGGTCAAATTTCGATGTCTTTGTCTAGTTGTCTTGATAAAAATCTGAAAGTTGATCCCCTCAGTATGTCAACGTTTGCCCCCAGTATTTATACAACTTGTCGAAATAAATATGTACAATAATCAAGCCATGGTAAGACGTTATCGCTCAAGGAAAATGATGATAGCATGATGCTAGTACGGACCTAAGATGAAGGGAAGATGCATGGAAAGGAAGGCTGAAAAGCCAAGTGCAGAACATGAACTAATAGATGGAGAACTACAAATAGTGTCTATTTGCCAGATTTTCACTATTTATTTTTATTGCATTTTTCCTGTCAATAGACTGCCTGTTTGCCAGGTTTTCACCCTATGACGATTTTTTTTTTTTGTCGACTTTTTCTCGCTGTTTTGAATTTTTTTCAAGACTTTTCTTGTGTTTTGAATTTTTTTCGGACTTTTCTCGCTGTTTTTGAATTTTCAAGACTTTTTGGTGTTTGAATTTTTTTAGGACTTTTCTCATTGTTTTGAAATTTTCGGACTTTTTTCTGCTGTTTTGGATTTTTTCGGACTTTTTCTTGTGTTTTTGAATTTTTTCGTGGACTTTTTTGTTTTTCAATTTTTCTGTTTTTGAATAGGAATTTTTCTAGATGATGATAGCTAACTTAAACATAATATTTCTTGAGGTGCATGCTATTGATGGGTTTGTCAAACAGGTCCCCTTCTGGCATTGATAGTTTGTAGGCTCCTAAACCATAGATTGCAATAACCACATAAGGACCTAGCCAATTTGGTTCAAACTTTCCTTTCTTTTCTCTGTCTTGTTGATTGCGCGGGTTCTCTTTTAGAACAAGATCACCCACCTGAAAGGTACGTGGCTTGACTTTGTGATTATAGCTGTGAGACATCATCTGTTGGTATGCTTTCAAATGTTCAGCTTCTCTTTGTCTCTTTTCATCTAGGAGTTCCAGTTCTTAGAGTCGGGAAACTCTATAGTCATCGTCTGTTGCGAGACCTTTCAGTGATACTCTAAGAGAGGGGATCTCAAGTTCTAGGGGAAGTATAACCTCTGCTCCATAGACCATAGCAAATGGTGTGGCTCCTGTTGGTGTTCGAACACTAGTCCTGTAGGCCCACAAGGCGGGATTGAGTTGAACATGCCAATCTTTTCCTGAATCATTCACAGTCTTCTTAAAAAAATTTAGTATTATTTTATTTGAGGCCTCTGCTTGGCCATTCCCTTGTGGATAGTATGGTGTAGAATATCTATGTTGAATGTGAAATTTCTTACAAAGTTCATCAATATTCTGATTCTTGAACGGCCGTCCATTATCAGTAATAATGGAGTTGGGAATGCCATACCGACAAATAATATAGTTTAGTATGAATGATGATATTTGTTTGCTGGTAACTTTAGTGAGAGGGACTGCCTCAATCCACTTGGTAAAATATTCTGTAGCTGTGATGATGAATTTATGCCCATTCGATGAGGAAGGATGAACCTTGCCTACCAGATCTAACCCCCATTGAGAGAATGGCCAAGTTGGTGTAAATGGCTGAAGCTCTTGTGTAGGAGCATGAATGAGATTCCCATGAATTTGACATTTCGAGCATGTTTTCACAAAAGTGAATGATTCTCTCTCCATTGTAGGCCAGTAGTAACCCATTCTAATTAATTTCTTGGATAAGGTTAGTCCACTTGAATGAGTACCACAAATACCACCATGAACTTCTTGTAAAGCTTTGTCAGATTCATCACATTCAAGACATCGGAGTAGAGTACCATCAAGACCACGACGATAAAGGGTGTCAGCGATAAGAGTGTAGCGAGAGGATTGGTGGATAAAATTTCACTTTTGGTTATGGGATAAATTAGGTGGTAAGATTTCATCTTTTAGGTAGGCATAAATCTTGCCATATCAGGGTGAATCGGATCCTACCAAGTGGCAAATGGTTTGGCTTTTAGGTGTGTCATAGGCCAGTGTAAATGATTGTTCCACCAGAAATTCATAGCGAGTCTGAGTTTCTAGGAGTTGTAATAGTGATGCAATCGTAGCCATGGCGTCAGCTGCTTTGTTATCAATCCTTGGAATTTGTGTGAATTTGATGTCCAAAAAGTACTTTGTTGAAGTCATCGACCATCTTTTATATGGCAATAGTTTGTCATCTTTTGTCTGATATTCGTCATTGATTTGATAAATGACCAACTGTGAGTCACCATACACTTGTAGTTCTGTAATCCTCCATTCTAGTGCAATCTTCAATCCGATGATTAATGCTTCATATTCGGATATATTGTTGGTACATGGAAACATTAACTTGTATGACTAAGGAATGGTATTACCTTGAGGGGTGACAAAGAGTATGCCTGCCCCTGATCCATGCTGGGTGAAAGAACCATCAAAATATAAAGACCATGTTTGTTTTGATTTGGTATTGAAGACATCAGCATCTGAAAATTCAATGTGCATGGGATGCTTTGCATGTAGTGGTGCTTCGGCTAGTTGGTCAGCAATAACTTGTCCTTTGATTGCCTTACGATCAATATAATGGATGTCAAATTCACTTAAGATCATAACCCATTTTGCTAGCCTTCCTGTCAATGTAGCTTTGCTTAATAGATATTTAAGTGGATCAATCTTTGCAACAAGATTAATCGTATGAGTTAACATGTAGTGTCAAAACTTTTGTGAAGCAAAGACCACTGCTAGGCAAGCCTTCTCAATGAAAGTGTAGTTGAGTTCATGTCCTGTTAATGTTTGGTTGATATAATAGATTTCCTGTTCTTTCCCTATATGGTCTTCTTGTGCTAGCAATGCACTCAAGGATGTCTCTGTTGTGGCAATGTACAAGATCAATGGTTTGTCTGGATTTGGCGGTACTAGAACTGGTGGGTTCATCAGGTACTGCTTGATTTTTTGAAATGCCATCTCACATTTGTCATCCCATCTAAAAGGAACATTATTATGTAGGAGATGTGTGAAAGGTAGACTTTTGTCGGCCAATTGTGCAATGAACCTTCGTATGGATTGAAGTCGCCCTTGTAATGATCTCAATTGACTGATGTTCCTTGGGGGAGGCATTTCCATGATTTCTTGAACTTTAGCAGGATCTACTTCAATTCCCTTTTCTGAAACAATATACCCTAAGAGTTTTCCAGATGTGACCCCAAAAACACATTTCTTTGGATTTAGGCAAACTTTGAATTTCTCCAATCTGGTAAATATTTTAGACAATATTTCCAGGCGTCCTTCTCTAGTGTATGATTTCGCCAATATGTCATCTACATAATCTTCCATGAATGTAAGCATCATATCATGAAAGATCGTAGTCATGGCTCTTTGATAAGTAGCCCCAACATTCTTTAGACCGAAAGGCATGACATTCCAACAGTAAGTTCCCCATGGACACGTGAAAGCTGTTTTCTCTTGGTCTTCAGGTGCAATCTTGATTTGGTTGTAACCAGAAAAACCATCCATTAATGAATACATGGCATGGCCAGATGTTAGATCAACTATAGTGTCAATGCTTGGAAGTGGGAAGTCATCCTTAGGACATGCTTTATTAAGATCTCTGAAATATGTGCACACTGACACTTTTATCTGGCTTGGCTACATGAACGATGTTGGAGATCCATTCGGCATAGTCGATTGATCTTATGAAGCCCACATCAAGGAGTTTTCTTAGTTCTTCCTTAACCAGTAATGCAACATGGGGGTTCATCTTTATGAGTTTTTGTTTTACAAGATTAGCTCCTGGTTTGATAGACAAGTGATGCATAATAAGATCAGGATCAAGACTGGGCATGTCTGCGTAAGACCACACGAAGTTGACTTGATTTTTTTTTAGAAATTCCATGAACTCTGGTATTTCTTTTTTTGTCATTGATGCAGCTAGCTGTAAAATTCTTGGTTTGTCTAAAGTTTCAAGATCGACGACTTTTGTAGGCTCAATCAAAATAGACCATCGCTCATGGTAATGCTCTGGGAGAGTGTTAAGATTCCCATCGTCTAGTGCCTTAGAAAGGTTTTCACCATCCGATATGCTCTTTATTTTATCTTTTGTTTGATCTAATACTGCTAGATTCTGGTTTTCACCATTAGATATTTTTCTTTTAATTTTATTTTTGCAGCTGGGAGAATTGACACCCTCCTGATCAAAGACTTTATGCTGAAAATCGCTAGTGGAACAATCATTTACGTCTACAGAAAGAAAGTTTACAATAGCTTCATCACTTGAAAACATTGGTATATTGATAGGTTCAGATGAATCACAATCAATGAGATTAGGATAAATCAAAGGTATTGGGTCATCGGGTTGCGTGAAATCGGCTATGGTTATAGTCATAATGGAGTTGACCGTAAGATCCGAGGTATGAGGTTGGTCAATGATGGTACTATTCTCGCAATGGTCTCGTTCATTTAAATTTGACTCAATATCACTAGAATCATAGTTACTTTGTAGTTCAGATTCTTGTGGTTGGGACCCTGAACCTTCACCTTCGATTAGAGTTGGGGTATATTTGTGTATTATATCAACCTCTTTATCCCTCCAGAATTCATCATTGTAAATGGTGTCCCATTCATATTCAGTAGAGTCTGTGTCAGAGTTATTTTCCACGAAATTTTGAACTGTGGCCAAACATGCTTCTCTTGAACCTAAACCTTCTTGAAATGTGAAAACAGTGCCTTGCAGCTTTTTAGATGTTCTTTCTTTTGAGGTAGCGTCATAACCTAATCCGATTTTCTCTTTTGTAGCAAGTCTTGGAGGATTAATAGGTTCAACTACTCCTTTTCTTTTCCCGATGGGACCCTTATCATAGCCCATCTTCTGCATGATAGAATATCCTTTCCCATATTTCTCTGTTGGTAATTTGGCATTAAAAACCGCTTCATCTTCATCCTTATAGAGCCAGTTTAGAATTTCCCTATCCTCAGGATCTTCCATGGGGAATTTTTCCTTGATGAATTTCCCATTAAACTTTGTGATTGGCTCCATTGGTGGTTGTGTTGACATCGATGTTACTGATATTTGATGTTGAGTGACGAAAGGTTGTTTGTGTGGCCAAGGTCATACAGGTAAATTAGCCAAATGAAGAGAGTATTCCCTGACTCCATGGTCTTTGAATTTCAATTTCTTGTCAAAACTATTGGCTAACTTACTGATTTGCATGTCAATTTTTAGAGAATTACTATCACGAGCTTCTCGATTATTAGGAACCAAAGTATCCTGCCTGGTTTTGAGATTTGCACAAGTTTGAGCTTTTGAATTATCAGCCGATATTGTGATTTCCTGTCCATCGTAAGGAAACTTGAGACATTGATGATGCGTAGATGGGACAAATTGCATTTCGTGGATCCAAGGGTGACCTAACAAAATGTTGTATGCAAGATCACAATCTAATACCTGATAAGAAGTATTTTTGATAACATGACCCACTTTGATTGGCAGCATTATTAGACCTTTGGATGCTCTTTCTTCATCATCATAATATTTTATGGTAATCTTTCTTCTGAAATCAATGGAGTCTTCAAAAATTCCCAAAGCTTTGACCAACTTCATTGTACATATGTTTAAACCAGCACCTCCATCTATTAGAACTCGTCTAGCATGAAACTTGTGAACCATGACCTCTAAATATAATGATGAATTATGAGGATGAGTTATGGAAACATCATCTTTTTCAGAGAATGAAAGGCATGTGGGTGAGAATAAATGTCCTACCATGGCTTGAAAGTGGTTCACATCGAAATCAGTGGATACAATTGTTTCAAACAAGGCTTTTTCAAGAATTTCTTTATGTGCTGGGGAAATCTTCAAGAGTTCAAAAATAGAAATCTGAGCAGGAGTCTTTTGAAGTTGGTTAACTAAGTCATATTGATGTTGAGGTGTAGGTCCAGTGGATTTTGAGGGGACACCCTTTAAGACAACTTTGGCTTGCGCCCTTGTTGTTGCGTTGACCTCCCTATATTCCATCTTTTCTTTGACTTTTATGACATTGATCCATTCATCATCAGTGTAGACATGATTAATTATTGGATCCTCAATATGATTCACATTTTTTTCAGAAGACTCACCTTTTTGATAGTTAGGCAAAGGATCTCGAAAAGATTTGTGTTCTTCATTTGATTATTGATGTCCTTCTATCATGACAATGCCATTGTCGATTAAGTCTTGAATAGTATTCTTCAAGGCTTGACAGTTATTTGTGCGATGAACTTTGCACCGATGATAGTCACAATAATATGCCTCGTTCCATGATGGAGGCTTTACACTGGGTTCATAGTTTCGTTGCGGTGGCAAGGTAATGACATTTTTGGCCATCAATTCTTTGAGTGCATATTCTAAAGATTTCCCTATAGAAGTATAATTTCTTCTACAAGAGAAGAATGAAAATCACTGTGGATTTGTATTTGAGGTATTCCCTAAGGAGTTATGATTGTTATTGGTTCCTCGGTAACCTTGATCGTTGGTAGTCCCTTGATTGGGAATAAGATGTTGATTTACATTGTTCCTCAGAGGAGGAGGATTGTTCCCTTGATTTGTAACTGAGTTGACATTGTCGTGGCGAGTACTTGGAGCACTAAGAACAAATGGCTTGGTCAAGGCATGATTCGCATCAACAACACCATCATTCACTACGTTCTTGTTGCGAGTCCAAAATTTAGACTTGTCCTGATTGTTGTGATGATTAGATGAGTTAGGATTGTCATGTTTGATTACTCCTCTTTTGACCAAAGCACCTTCAATGGTTATTGCATCTTCGATCAATTTATCAAAAGGAGGACAATGTAAGTTCAAATGGCAGCTCATTTCTGAATTCAAGCTGTTAATGAAGGTTACCATCTTTTCCTTTTCAGGAATAGGACGTGGATATCTAGCAAAAATCCTTCTCCATCTTTGAAGAAATGTAATGAAAGATTCACTAGGTTTTTGCGCAACTTTGCAGAGATCGATCATGGTGATTTGGTGTTGGATGTTGTAAGCATATTATGATATGAACAGGTTGATTAATTCCTCAAATGTTTTGACGGGAGTTGTAATCTTTGATAGCCATTCCATAGAATGAACTCCAAGACTCCTAGGAAACAACTGCATCAAGTAAGTGTCTTCGTGAGCGAATTCTAATGTCATATTTCAGAAATCTCTAACATGATCGATTGGATCCGATTTCCCATTATAGCGATCAAATTTTGGCATTTCACAATTTTTGGGAAATGGAATCATGTTGAGATTTCGATCAAAAGGAAAAGGACAAATGTACTCAAGCGTATATTTTTTTGTGGTGGTTCCCCCTTGTAATTCTTTAACTTGTCCTTGAAGTGCTTTAATTTGTTGAGTCAAAGCACTAAGATCAGATGGGGGTTTTTCCTCAGGTTTGTTCTTCAAGATCTTGGTATCAAATTCATGTGGCAATTTAGCTCCTTGGTCAGCTAAATAGAGGAAATATTTCTCTTTATCTCGTTGCAAGATCTTTTCTATGGATTTGTAAAATTTGGGATCTTGTTCAACTTCTCTAAGATGGCGTTCATCCTCATGTTCATCATCGCTATCGACAGGAGTATTGTTTATGGCTTTGTACTTGTGGAAGGGATTTTCTTCTCTGTTATCCATGTCGTTGTTGAAAAGTGGATTACGACTCATACTGTAGAGAGGATTACTATTTTCACCTTCTTCTTGAGTGTTTTGAGTAGGACCTTCTTGTTGGATTTCTTCCCTTGATTTGATGTATTGGGATCTTGTGAAGATAGGCATGCGATTTTAAAGAAATTTTCTAAACTTATCTTGATCTGATAAGATGGAGATCTTATGATATGATCAATGATGTTTCCTAATTTTAGATTATGGCTTCCGATAATGAAGGATGTCAGAATCCTATTGGGAAAGGTAAATCAAATAATCAAAAAAATTGTTTTTGGAAGACACACTCTTAAAGATTTGATCTTTGTATTTGAAGGAGGAATTCAAGATCACTGGAGGATTTGACTAGGATGTGAGGGATACTCAATAGAAGGTTGAGGTATGTTATCAAACTCAAGAGGTCGATTAAGATTATGCTGTTGAGATAGAGCTAATCTTTGATAATGAGCTCGAGAATCCAATGGATCTACAACATACTCGTCAGTGAATCCCCTAACAAAGTCTTGGTATCTATGAAGAAATCCATGGTAATGAAGCAAGACGTGTCGACTCTTGTACAAAATTTTTCTTCTTCGCAATGACTTCTTGTACCCTAACTGTTTCTTAGGTTTCTTGATTCTAGTGGAAATTGATTTTTTGACGAATTTTGTTGATTTCCACTTCCTAAGCATGAGAGAAAATATCGAGAACGTTATTTGGATCAAAGATGTGAATAATTTTCGAATGGTTTCAGCTGTTGTTCTTCACTTTCATTTCAGATGATCTTTTATCTGAATTAATGTAATGGAAGACACAACAAACATTCTGAAAAACAGTCGTTTTTAAAACCCTATACTAACATCAAGTGTATGATCAAGAAAATGTTTTTCAACAAGTGTTTTCACAGGTTTATCACATGAAAGACAATTCAGATAGACTCACTCTTAGTACTCAAGTAGGCCATTCTAGTAATCAACAACCCACATCTTAGAACTGCGTTGACTCACACAGCCATGTCACCCCCGAAAGGGCACTTGTGTTTTTGTCTTTTCCAGGTGCGTACTCAGAGTGATGGAAGTGGATACTGGATCCCCTGAGCAAACAATCCTTGGTAGTTATATGGTGAGTATCTTGGGGGAAGATTCTTCCCTCCCCTTGCACTGTGATTATTAGAATGTTTGGAAACTGACTTCAACTGGCTACTACACTAGGTTCGTAGTAAGGATTTCCGTTCGGTGCGGCAATAATAAAATCCCTTACGAGACCTCCCAACCTTTAGAACAAAGGTTTTAGGGATGGTTATCTTGCACACTACCGGTAAAAGAGGGTTTCCTCATATTTACTTTAAATTTTATAGTGGGGTGGAATAGTCTGGTTTTGACTTGAACCCACTTGAGTCGTTCCCGTAGGGTGAGTACTTTTTCCCACTATGGCAGGCTCTCTAAAGGATGTAATTAAAGCATGAAATTTGTATGAAATTGAAAAGGCAAGTCTGGTATTTTGATCACCCAGTTAAGGGGAGAGCATAGACCTATTGCCACAGACAAAGCAAACAAATGTTCTTTTTAAAACCCAAATCACAATGATATAATCTAAGTGAAGATATTGCTTCACAAAAACAAGTTTGTTCAATTTTAACTGCAAGATCATTGTGTGGTGACTATCCTAGATTGATTCATTTTAAATGCCATGTCTATCCTAGGATTGATCAATTTTATTTAGATGTGACTATCCTAGGGTTGCTTCTTTTTAACCAGAGAAAATTCTATCTGCGGAATGTGTCAGAGTCAGAATTTTGTTTTTGTGTTACAACCAGATGTGCAGAAACAAACCTTAGATGCACCAAAACAGACAGTATATGCACAGAAATAGACCTTAGATGCGCCAAAACAGACAGTATATGCGTAGAAACAGACCTTAGATGCGCTAAAACAGACAGTATATGTGCAGAAATAGACCTCAAAAGCGCAAGAACATAACTCAAAAGCGCGGAAATAGAATTTAAAAGCCCAGAAAGACCTCATATGTGCTACTTTAACTAAGTGTTGATATGAATTCGTAAATATGTAGCCTGAATGCTCTAAAATCTACCTTAAATGCACAAAAATAGACTATAAAAGCGCTAAAATAGTTCTCAAATGTGCTACTGTAATTTAATGCAGATTTAATTCTAAATGAAGTGAGACCAAATGCGCTATTCTGTCCCCCGTATGTGCTAAAATAACTCTCATAAGTGCCGAAATAGTCCCCAGATGTGCTAGAACACCTGTGAAAACAAAAAAAAAAAGTCCTAGAAGCGCCACAGAAAGTGTCGGATGCGCTTGAAAGCATGTAATTTTTTTGAATGTCAAACTCAGAACGCGAAAACCTGCCAAAATACTCTGCAAGAAAATATTAAAATCGGGGCATAGGCCCCACGGTGGGCGCCATTTTATGTGTGTATGAAATATGTGATCAAATCTAAATCAATAACAACACAATCAATAAAACATTAAATCAAAGAGGCTAAAAGAAAAATAGAAATAAGCAAACTGTTTTATGGCAGCTTCTCTGAAGTCGTCTTATTGCTCTCTATTTCCAGCGTTTCGTCTTTGCTCAAGTTGCTCTCAGATTTGGAATGCCAAGCTCAACGAAGTAGGCTACTAAAGAATGAGATTGAAAATGCATACTATGCTAAATGCAAGATTATGCTTATGATGAGAATATTGTTGAAATGCTAAAAATGCAAGAATGCAAGCGTATGTTGTGTTCGTCGTGTGTTGTAACCAATGCTTGGATTTGCATGTGCATTTATAGAGTTTTTTGAAGATTTCGATTGGCTAGGTTGGTCAACGGCTGTGATAATTCCTGACAGATCAAACGGTTGAAGATAGATGAGATTGAAGAGAAAATAGAAGAAAACGAATAAATCATCTTTTTTTAGAAGAAAGGTGGAAAGATTCTGATAAGATAAATAATGAATTATCTAATTCAATTATTTATTTATGAGTGTAAGTTGATTTTTCTTAACTAAATATTTAATTAAGATTTTGAGGAAATCAGAAGATTTTATAATTAAACAGAATATCTAATTATGATTTGAAGAAAGTAGATCTTTAATTAAATAAAATATTTAATTAAATTAGAAGGAATGACATGTGTTATGAAATTAATTAAATAAAAGTATTTAATTAATTTAGAGGAAAGTTTAAAATAGAAAGAAAAGAGATATTTAAATTTAATTAAAGAGATTTAATTAAATTCAAAAGATGATAATTAACTTAAATAAATAAAATGTATTTATTTAATTTTATCAAGTAGATCTGCGGAATAATTAAATAAAATAAATTTATTTAATTATGGTGGGAGAATAAAATGAATGAACACTATAATTAAATTGATTAAATTTAATTACATGTAGAAGACTTTAGAGGAATTAATTAAATAATAAATATTTAATTAAATGTCAGGATTATTTAATCATGACCAATTTTATGCATATACAGTTATTATTTCTGTGTTTTTCATTTCTTTGTTTAATCTTCATTTGCATGTAACTGATATTTTATGAATACAATTCCTAACAAGTGGTATTAGAGAAGGTTGTGTTTGATTATCATCTACAGGAAGGTATCATGGTTGAGTGGGAGCAATGGCTGACAAGGGTAAATTGAAGGTAGATAAATTCAATGGGAAAAACTATCAGTTATGGAAGATGCAGATGGAGGATTATCTCTATTAGAAGGATTTGTGGAGGTTTTTGGAAGGAACAACTAAGAAACTAGTAGGGATGAGTGATGAGGAATGGAATCTTCTAGATAGAAAGGCACTAGGAGCCTTTTGTTTATGCATGGAACAATCAGTGGCATTCAATATTACAACAATAAAGATGACTCAATAGTTGATGGAAACCCTGGCGAAGTTATATGAAAAGCCTTTTGCTTCGAATAAGGTATTTCTTATGAAGTGTTTATTTAATATGAAAATGACAGAAGGTGGATTAGTTGTTGATTATTTAAATGAATTTAATACAGTTACCAATCAATTAACTTCTATAAATGTAAACTTTGATGAAGAAGTTAGGGCTCTTTTGATTATGTGTTCTTTGCCTGAAAGCTGGAATAGCTTGGTCATGGTTGTTAGTAATTTTGTTTCTGGTTCAAATACATTTAAATTTGATGATGTTGTTGGTGTTATTTTGAGTGAGGAAACTCGTAGGAAAAGCTCAAGTGGAACATCAACATCAAGTAGTGTTTTGAATGCAGAAAGCTGGGGTAGAACAAAGGAGAGAGGAAACAATTCTAGAAGTCATAGGAATTCATGAGAAAAATTAAAGGATAGAAAGTACCAATCTAGAGACAAGAGGGATTGTTGGTACTGTGCCAAGCCAAGGCCTTTAAAGAAAGATTTTTGGTCTTGGAGAAATAAATGAGACAAAAAGGAAGGCAATAAAGAGGAAAATGTGGTAAGTAATAAATCTGATGAGGATGCTTTGATCCCTTGATAATGATGATGATTCTTGGGTGTTAGATTCATGGGCTTCATTTCATGCTACGCCCCATAGAAGTTATTTTCTTGATTATGTCCAAGGGGATTTTGGGCTGGTTTATTTGGGAGATAACGAACCCTGTCAGATTGTTAGAAAGGAAGAATCATGATTAAGTTGCAAAATGGGAATCATTGGCTACTACATGAGGTAAGGCACATTCCAAAGTTGAAAAGAAATTTAATTTCAGCAGGGCAACTAGAGGATGAATGTTGTGTTGTTACATTTAGTGATAAAAATTGGAAGGTTACAAAAGGTGTGAAAGTAGGAACCTTATATCTTTGTACAGTTCATATTGTTCCTTCTACTTTAGCTATTGCAAATAAAAAGCAATGTTCAGGAATAGTTGTTGTGGTTCAACAAGCAAGAAATCAGACAGTTGCTATGGATTCTGAATCAACACTATGGCATAATAGACTTGGGCATATGAGTGCAAAAGGTATGAAATTAATTCATTCAAAGAATGTTTTACGAGGTCTGAAATGTGTTAATATGGCTTTCTGTGAAAGTTATGTGTATGGAAAACAAAAGAGTTAGTTTTCTCAAGGATGGGAAGCAAAAGAAAGATGAAAAATTGGAGCTTGTGCATACAGATGTATGGGAACCAACTCAAGTATCTTCTTTTGGTGGCTTTTGGTACTATGTCACTTTTATTGATGATGCAACAAGAAAGGTATGGATTTATTTTCTTAGGAAGCAATCTGATGTATTTGAAACTTTTAAGAAATGGAGAAGCTTGGTTGAGAATGAGACAAGTAAAAAGGTAAAATGTCTCAGATCTGATAATGGTGGTGAGTATTGTAGCAAAATTTTTGAAGATTATTGTTCCTCTAATGGTATTCATAGGTATAAAACGGTTCCAAGGACTCCACAGAAAAATGGAGTGGTTGAGCACATGAACAAAACAATAATGGAGCATGAATGGACTATGAGATTGCATGTTGGGTTGCCTTTAAACATGTGGGAAAAGGTTGTAAATACTGTTGTTTATTTAATCAATAGAGGTCCTTCAGTTCCTTTGGGTTGTGGTATTCCAGAGGAAGTATGGATAGGTAAGAAGGTGAGTTATTCTTTTCTCAAGACCTTTGGTTGTGATGCATTTGCACATGTAGATTCTGAAAATAGAACCAAGCTAGATGCAAAATCAAATAAATGTATATTTGTTAGATATGTCATTGATGAATTTGGTTATAGGCTTTGGGATTCTAAAAATCAAAAAATTGTGAGAAGCAGGTATGTCGTATTCAATGAGAAAGTGTTGTACAAAGATCAGTTGTAGCAGCATGAGAAGAAAGAAAATGATTATGTAGTGTTGAATGATACACCAAATAACAATGTTCTAGTGGTTCCTCATGCTCCACAACAATAACAAAAACAAACACCACAAACTCCAGTGAATGTTAGACGATCTTCAAGGATAAGTAGACCTCCAAAAATATTTTCTCCCTCTTTGTATTCTATTTTATTAATAGATGCTAGTGAACCTGAAGGGTATGATGAAGCTATGCAAGTGGATACAAAGGATCAGTGGGAGCATGCAATGGAAGAAGAAATGGACTCTTTGCTAAAAAATCAGACTTGGGATTTATGCAAGTTGCTTGCAGGTAAAAAGGATTTACCAAACAAATGGGTTGACAGGAAGAAAGAGGAAGATGGAGGTAAGAACAGATTTAAAGCCAGGTTAGTTGTAAAAGGATTTGCATAGAAAAAGGGCATTAATTTTGCTGAGATTTTTTCTCCATTTGTTAAGATGACTTCTATTCGTATTGTTTTAAGTATTGTGGCTGTTGAAGATTTTCATTTGGAACAACTAGATGTGAAAAATTTATTTGTTCATGGTGATTTGGAGGAGGAGATATATATGGAACAACCCCAAGGATTTGAGGTCAAAGGTAAGGAGAAATTGGTGTGCAGATTTAAGAAGAGTTTATATGGCTTGAAACAAGCACCTCGGTAATGGTGCTTTAAATTTGATAGTTTTATGGTTGAGCAAGGCTACAACAGGTGTAATTATGACCATTGTGTTTATTTTAAGAGGTTGAATAATGACAACTACATTATTTTATGTTTATATGTTGATGAGATGCTTGTAGCGGGGTCTAACATGGATCACATAAGTGAGTTAAAACAAAATTAGAAAAATCATTTGCTATGTAGGATTTGGGGGCAACAAAACAAATCCTTGGTATGAGAATTTGCAGAGATAGGAAGAACAAAAAATTGACCCTATCTTAGGCTAGTTATGTTGAAAAGGTGTTGCAGAGATTCCACCTAGAGAATGCAAAAGTTGTCAGCACACCTTTGCCTAGTAATTTGAAATTGACTAAGGAGATGTGTCCAAAGACACAAGAAGAGGAAGATAAAATGTCCAAGGTACCATATGCTTCAATTGTAGGTAGTTTAATGTATGCCATGGTATGCACAAGACCAGATATTGCAAATGTTGTTGGAGTTGTTAGCAGGTATATGATTCATCCTAGTGTTGAGCATTGGAATACAGTAAAATGGGTTTTTAGGTATTTGAGAGGTACATCCAATAAATATTTATGCTTTGAGGGATCTAATGCTGATTTAGTAGGTTATGTAGTCTCAGATTTGGCAAGGGACATTGATACCAAGCAGAGTACTACAAGTTATGTCTTTACTGTAGGTGGGACAACTGTAAGTTGGATCTCACAATTGCAAAAGGTGGTTACTTTATCCACCATAGAGGTAGAGTATGTAGCTGCAATAGAGGCAAGGAAGGAGATGATATGGCTGCAATATTTCATGAAAGAATTGGGAAAAAAAGGGCCAAAATTTATTTGTTTATAGATAGCCAAAGTGCCATACATCTTGCAAAGAATTATGACTTGCACTCAAAGACCAAACACATATAGTTGAGGTATCACTTCATTCGGTCAGTGTTGGATAATGGACAGTTAAGGCTAGAAAAGATACATACAAATGATAATCCAGTAAATATGTTTACCAAGGAAGTGCCAAGGGAGAAGCTAAGCTCCTCTTTAGCTTCGATTGGTCTTCAAGATTGAAAACAATAAAATAAGAACAATAGGGTCTAGGGTGCTTATTTATGGTGGGAGCTATAAGGTCAACAGTGTTACGATCAGTCTCCAAGTGGGAGATTGTTGGTATATGGAGCCTAATTAGACTCAGAGGTTAAATTTTCCCCTCTTTTATTGGTTTGGTTTCCCCCCAAGTCGGGGGTTTGGGGGCAACACATCCAAGACAAGGTCAAGGGGTAGCACCCTTTGTAGGATCTAGGGGCAGCACCCCTGGTGCGCCCCCAAAACCTCTCATGATTTTTAATTATTTTATAAAGGCATCGAGTGTTATTTTCTATTGGCTGATATAAAAAAACCCTAATTTTGTAATTGACATAAGTCTGGATAAAAGGCTAAGGGTTTGGGTTATGTTGACATTGTATTGTAGCATTTGTAGTGGTATTGAGTTGCAAGGATTACTAGTTGTAATCAGTTCTATTTAATGGATAATAATATTGGAATCTCTATTAGTGGACGTAGCCCAAGTTTGGGTAAATCACATTAAATATTGTCTCTTGTTGTTATTATTTCTTTTTTTTTCATTTCTCTGTTTAATCTTCATTTGCATGTAATTGATATTTTTTGCATACAATTCCTAACACCCCGATCTAGGACTGACTCACCTAGGGTGGCGAATGAGTCCCAGTCAGCCAAAAAGTCAATATTTCCAAATTTTTAGAGTAGTTTCTAGTCTCCATCAAACTTACATGTGCACAAATTCTGTGTTACAACTTTCTATTTGGTTCTATTTGCATTTTTATTCATCTTTTTAGGTCTTTTGCAAACAACACTATGTTTTCAAACACTTCATATTTCTTAGGTTTTGCATAAATAATCAATCAATTTTATCATTTTGTTGTACTTAGATGATTGCATTTTGACATATTTTCATTGTACTTGCATTAGTTTGAGTGAACCACCTAGATTTTGGTGTGGGATCTATCTCTTTCCTTTAGATGAAAAACCCTAATTGAGCAAAAGAGTCATAACATTTCACACCCCTAAAATCTATGGTTCAAAACCATGATGGTGAGACCTATATATTTTGAGATCTATCTTGTTTTAAGGTGTCACAATTTTATGAGCTTGGAGGAGTGATTATAATAGTTAGAGCATTTTGGTAGGAAATAGAAGAGTTTTATTTCATCAAACCTAAACTGGTGCCCCTCACAAGAAGGATTGAATATTTTAAATGTGCATTAGTGGCCTCTATAATTTATTCTTCCCAAAAAATGAAGAGGATGTGGTGTTTTGTGTTCAATATTATAAACTCATTATTATCTTTTTTTTTTCTAAATTCTGCTTTTGTAGTGCTTATCTTCTCGTTTATCTTACAAAATTTGAATCATGCATTTTCTCTTTTAGATCTCTGAAAATGATTTATAAAGGTTAAAATGTGTTATACATTGTTAAAAGTGAACCATACTAACACTCTGGCGCATTGCCTTAGTGTAGTTTTTCACCTTTGTTTTCTTTCTATATGTCTCTTTTCCCTTTACTCCCCTCTCGAATATGAAGAGTTGACTTCTAAAATCCTAGAGGTTGTTCCACAAATTGTAAATTGGTTCCACATCTATGAAACTTCCCAAGGTTGTCCTATTTAACACCAACTTTAGAGATCAACACTTCTTTTTTGGCATGCTTAGTGGGACTTTACTTCATTCTTGAATAAAAGCTAGGTTGTATGAGCTAAAGACCCATGAATAGGTCTCAATCAACAAACAACCCAAATATTCTACTACCTTCACTAGTATTGACTATTTGACATAGAGTGACTAGAACTCGTGCAACACAAACTCAAGCACAAGCACATATGGCTGCTCTAGTAGCACCTAGGAACTTTGTGGCATGGAATAATGATAACCTGATTATTCCTCCAACCCCCCATATGTGTGAGATCCCATTATTTCCAATGCATTGAAATGTCTAAGCTTATTTGTTGCATCTTTTAAAGGAAAAGCATTTGATTGGTATTGATCCTTTCCTCTCAACTCAATTGCTACATGGGATCAACTTGGTGATAAATTATTTGATAAGTTTGATGAAAAGGGTGACCGGTCCTCCCTCTAGCATCTAATTACTAACAAAAGGGCCCCATAAGAGGCCATTATTGATTTCAATACTTGGTTTCACAAATTTTGGAAAATAATTTTGATGGTGGCTTAACCTTTGATTGGTATGGCTATTGTCTTTCACTTAAAAGAGTTCAATTAATTAGATATAGCTATGATAATTTAGTCTCTTGTGGGTCAAATTATTTTGGAAACACATGAATTAGTCACGATGGAGAAGAATAATTTGATAGATGCTGGGAAACTTCCCCCTCAATTTCCTATTCCTAGGTTCTCAGAGATATCGATGTCATAGCAAGAAGTCCCAAGTACTTCACAAGTGACTCCTTCCACATATGTATATCCTACTGGTCAAACAAATTTGTTTTCCTTATTGTAACTAGTAGCAAAGGTGAATGATATGAAGAGAATCTTGTGGAACTTCTCACATGAGATCATTAATCTCAAAAGGCAATAAGCTATTCCTTCAAATCCCCCTTACCAAAACTATCAAGGTGGAAGAACTCCATATCAACATAATCAATATTAAGGAGGGAAAAGATAAAATCATCAAATGCAACCTACAAACTAAATTGTCCTAGTCCCTACTCCTTTACAAACAATTCCACCAAATTCACATAGGGAATTGGTCACATGCCAAAATAACCTAGTGGATGATTCAAATTCATGGTGTTTCCCTTGTAATGATGTACACATGCCCCAAATTTCCCCAAAATTAACTTACAACAAAATGTAGTACAAAAATGAAAGCAAGGAGTTGCACCTGAGGCACTCGCGTATGAATATCAATTCCCTAGAGTTGAAAATACTGTCTTGATGGATCAAGTCTAGGGTATGTCTATACAACAAGAAGATGAAATAGTTTCAGTTCTTGCACTCTTCTCTTAGGTGGAAGGGAAAGACACAATGTATGCAAATGAGGATTTCATGTTAAAATCTCCACAAGCCCAATCAGATTACTACCCCTGCTCTAAGAAGAAACCAGTTGAAAATAAAGAAGCTATTACAAGACCCAACATGAGGTTTGGGAGAAACTCAAGGCTACAACCATCACCCCCATTATATTAGAAGCAAAATAAGATATTTCCCAATAAAGCGAAAGATCTTAAGGTTTATTCTCAAGGATCATTGAACATAGTAGAGCAGTTTAAGATGGCCCAAACTAATGTTTCTCTCTGGGATGTCCTATTGATCCCTAAATAAAACTCTATTACAAGAAGCATTAGACAATCAAGACGGTATCAAGACATAATAACCTGGCCAAAATAACCCTAGACAAAATAACCTAGCCAAAATAACCCAAGGACAAAATAACCCAAGGACAAAATAACCCATGGACAAAATAACCCATGGTCAAAATAACCCATGGTCATTTTAGATCAAGCTAGTAACTAGAAATGACATAAAATAAATTATAAATATGATTGTGAGGCACCATAGAGGCTATTTAAGTCATTTTTAGACCATATATCCATTATATACCCCTAAAATAGTCTTAAAACACCTTTAATATGCTTAAATAACCTATAAAATGGTAAATAATTATAAAAATAAAGGCAATTTTGTGGGAATAAGTTGATTAAGAGTTATTATGAAAAGATATAAATGAAAAGGCATTAAGAAGATATATAAAATGGTAGAATTAAGAGAAGTAAAGAAAGGAAGAAGGGGAGAAGAAGTAAGAGCGTGTAGAGTGATAAGAAGAGGAGAAATCCAAATTCATAAAAGAAGATATTTTGTAATATATTTTTTTGAACATTATTTTAAATTTTCCTAGGGTTTTCTAAAAGAGTGTACAAAAAATCAATATACTTTTTAGGGAACCAACACATTCTTCATATTTTTTAATATATACAATGCCTCTTCAGTTTTTAACAAGTAAAATTTAAACAAGAATTTACTTATTGTAGATGGTTACACATTTGTGTTTCATCAACAAGGAATCAATAAATGATCTGGCGTTGTGTGGAATATTTTACAAATAAATGTTTAAGTCGATGCTATACTATGACACAAACAAAATTTGGTGATGTGATCCATGATTTAGTGAATTGCTTCAAGCATCCCATAGCTTAGTCTAGAAATTCATCAAAGTAGTGAAAACATAACAGAGTCTCCAAGAGAATAGAATAGAGAAATATATGGCTTGATACACTGGGCAACCAAGTAGGAAAAAATACCGTGAACTCAAAGAAAGACTAAAAATATTGGTTGATGGTTATGACAACCATAACATTTTAGATTATATAAGAGGCATCGTTCATAATTTGACACTTTAATTGAAAATTTGAATAATAAAGTTTTTTTAGCAACATACATGTAATTTTTTCCTTTTTCTATATTCTTATGGGGATATTTCGTCCACGGGTTATTCTGACCACAGGTTATTTTGGCTTGGGTTATTATGACCCTGGGTTATTTTTTCCCTGGGTTATTATGACTGGGTTATTCTATCCAGGGTTATTTTGGTCGGGTTATTATGTCCCGTAACCAATCAAGACAAATTGATACTAACCAAGTTAGTTAGGGAACTTGAACAAGTGAAGGAAAAAGAAGCTAGCAAGAGCACATAACCCCATACATCATAAAAATTTACAAATTCAAAAGAAGAGGTGAATAAAGCAAATCCAACCCCTTTCTATTTGATTCTTATTGTGGGAAACAAACTAATACACAATTCTATGATTGATTCTGGTGGAAGTGCCATAGTGATGCCTAAACAAATTGCGGATACACTACAATTGGAATATGAGCCCTTAGAAAAGGCAGTGATGTAGTTAGATGGGAAGAAAGTCCAAATAATAGGTGTTATTAAGGCCCTCCCTTTAACACAATGCCCCAAGATGTTGTGATAAATATTCTGCCCATTTTCAGGCTATGTCTATTGAGAGATTTCATCGCTAAAATAAGAGGCTATATGTCTTTATATTGGCCCCATCTAATTTTGAGAACCAAATATGGTGCAAAAATGAAAGTTCTATCTAACTCGCTACACTAATAACACAATAAATGACACTAAGATGAATTTTGAAGCTTACCATACATCTTTTTTGGAAGATGAGATGTATTGTGTAGAAATTCTTGAAGATGATGCGATAACATGTAATAGAGGCTCCAAAGAGGAGGCCCTCATCAATGATTTTATGAAGAGTGACCCTTTTGGAATTTTTGATGCCACCAATCTAGAGAATTATGTGATATATGATAAAGATCAAATCATTCCCGAAGTCAAAACACAAGTTGAAACTCAAGGAAAGAACTCTAAAGATAGCTGTAGCCTCTATATTTTGCAGTTTGATGATGTGAGGTGCAAAAATGGTTTTGGAGCTAGTATCTCTCTGATGTATCCTTTAGGGGGAAAGTATTTTAGATTCTTCTAGTTTGAGTTTAGTTGCACCAACAATGAATCTGTGTATGAAGCTTTGGTTCATAGCATAAGCCTCATTAAGTGAATGAGAGTAAGAAAATTGAAGGTGCTCAAAGATTCCAAGATGGTGGTAAAACATCCCAGAGAAATTGCAACTACTAGAAATGTGCGAATTAGATTCTACTGCCATGAGATTTGTCATTTGATTGAGGCTTTCAAAGCACTCAACACCCAAGTAATCACAAAATCAAAAAACACGAAATTAGATATGATGGAAATGATCAACTCACAATTTGATCTAACTTTTGACCTCATGATCATAAGTATTTAGTAAAGGTGATTGTTATATCCACCATTCTAGATAAAAACCAAAATTGATAGGTTTTTGAGAGTGATTCTCAAATAGCTTTGTTCCTCTAGCAATCGTGTGAATTTGTAGAACAATTGCAACAAGAAATCAAAGAGGCGTATGAAGATCAAATCATCTAGTTGAAAACTAGTAAGCTTTTGAAAGGTTTGATCACTCTAGAGAATATTTTTTGTTTTGATGATGCAAGAGTTGAGAAGAGGAAGTTTGTAGCTGATAAAGGAAATTACTCCGAGCTAGATGTTGGAAATGGGAGGAAACTAAAAGTGGGTAAAGATGTTCCCCAAAAGAATAAAGATCAATTAATATCTTTTTGTAACAAATATGACAAGGTCATGGCTTGGACCTATGCCAACCTAAAAGGGTATAATTGAGATATTTTCCATCATACAATAAACCTATTTGAAGGAGGAAAACTAGTTCACCAAAAGTAGAGGTTAGTGAACCCAAAGATTGAGTCTCTTATGGCTCAAGAGCTCAAGAATCTAATTGAGTCAAGAATTGTATATGCTATCAAGCACTCAACTTGGGTATCAAACCTAGTTCTTGTTAGGAAGAAAAATAGGGAGGTCATGCTTTGTGTCAACTTTAGGGATCTGAATCAAGCATCTTTAAAGGACCACTATCCTCTCCCTTCCATGGAAAAAATCCTTTAAATGGTTGTGGGAGCAGAGATGTTCTCTTTGCTTGATGGTTTCTCTGGATACAATCAGGGATGGGTTAAGGAGGAAGACCAACATAAGACCACCTTCACAACAAAGTGGGGGATGTTTGCATATACGAAGATGTCATTCGGTCTCTCAAATGCAAGGGAAACTTTTCAATGAGTGATGGATGTATATTTTCAAGGATTAATCAATTTGATCATCCTCCTATACTTGGATGAAATTATTATATTCTTAAAGTATAAGGAAGATCATTTCAATCATTTGGAGAAGGTTTTCCAAAGGTGTCAAGAGTTTGGGGTATCTCTAAACCCAAAAAAATGTGTCTTCAAAGTCCCTCAAGGAAAGATATTGTGGAATTTTGTGTCCAAAGAAGGGATCTCCATATACCTTGATAAAGTAAAATCAATCAAAAAATTGGTCTGGATAGTGAATAAGGAGTCCAATATTTTTTTGGGAAAAATTAACTTTGTAAGTTGATTCATATTAAAATTTGTAGGATTGGTTAGGCCAATTACCTTGATGGTAAAAAAGGACCTAGCTTTTAGATGGTCTCCTGAAGGGAGACCAACATTTGAGAAGATAAATGATGCAATTTCCTTCGTTTTGATGTTGGTAAACCTAAACTTTTCTAAGGATTTCATCATGTATGTCTATGGAAGTGAACAAAACCTAAAAATTGTGCTGACTCAAAATAAGGATGAAGGAAAGGGTGAATTCCCCATATCTTTTTATTCAAAAACCCTTTGTGGGTATGAAGTCAAGTATACTTTTGTTGAGAAACAAGTCTTCACAATTGTAGAAGGGCTTAATAAGTTCAGACACTTGATGGCTAGAAATAAAATAATGATGTATGTGGCTCACTCTAGCATTAGAAAATACATCATGGAAGGAGACATCACAAAAAAGAGAGCCAATTGGAGCACTAGGTGAGCACATGGAAATGGGGAACCAAAAGGGGGCTTAAGTGGCCACTTTTTTTTTTCTTCTGAAATTAGGAAATATTGACCTTGGATGACAAATTAAAGATAGTTAAACTCAAAATTTTGAGATGCAAAAAAAAAAGTTGTAGTGCTCCGATTCTACTTTCTAAAATATAATCTTTTTGAAAATGGTAGAGATTAAGGGGTTCAAAAAGGGGGACCACATAAATTGGTTCTTTTTTTTCAAAAAAATAATAACATCTGGTGTGGCCCCCCTAAAATGTTAACTTTTTTTTAGAATTTCAAAAACCACTTTGGCGAGAAATTAGATAACACTATGTAGTTTATCCTTGATTTTTCTGCTAATTTTTTAATGAAAATATGATTTTTTACTAATTTTCAAAGTGAATACATCCTAAAAAATAGAAATTTGAGCATTCTCCCACCTAAAAATTTTGAAAACTGATTGGAAAACATTTTTTTTAAAATATTTATAGAATGGAGTCTAGTTTATAAAAATTTAATTTATTTAAAATTTCAATGAACTGTTAAAAGATAAATTGAAAATACCAAACATTGGTTTTTGAGAAAAACAAGATACACCAACAAAATAAATTAAAGATGAAAACCTTAACATACTAAAAATGTGAAAAAAATTACATGGTTAGCTATCTAAGAGAGAGCTTTACATTACCATGGTGTTTTTTGACTTGACATTGAAACATGTGCAAACTTGATGGGGAGCACACTCAAGATTGCGTCAATTTTTTCACAATATGCAAAAACATCTCTTTAGACATCGAAAAGTCACTCCAAGCCTTTGGGTTGGAAGCCCAAGGAAAATCCAAGCCAAAGGCTTGGAAATTTCTAAAGCAAGATAACACATGAGCACACACGTATGTATGGGTTTACGGTTTAGGGTATAGGGTTAAGGGTATAAGGTATAGGGTTGAGGGTATTGGGTTTAGGCTTTAGGGTTGAGGGTATAGAGTTTAGGATGGTTGAAGGATAATGCTTAGGGTTGAGGGTACTAAGATTTATTGTATAGGGTATTGGGCTTAGGGTTGAGGATATTGGGTATAGGGTTTAGGGTATTGGGTTTACGGTTGAGGGTATAAGGTATAAGGATTAGGGTTGATGGTAGAGGGTATAGGGTTTAGGCTTTAGGGTGTAGGGTTAGGCTATAGGTTTGACGATATTAGGTTTTGGGTATTGGGTATAGGGTTTAGGGTTGACAATTTTAGGTATAGGGTATATGGTTTATGGTTGAGGGTATAAGTTATAGGTTGAGGGTTGGGGGTGTAGGGTTTAGGGTTTAAGGTATATGATTGAGGTTTGAGGGTATAAGGTTGAGGGATAGTGTTCAGGGTTGAGGGTACAAGGTTAAGTGTATAGGGTATAGGGCTTGTTGGCACTCTCAAATATTTTCAAATTTGAGATGCCTATTTCAAAATTTTTCCTTTGCACTTTCAGAAGTGCACCTGATGAATTTGCCTGGATGGCCTACTTTGAAGGCTCATAATTTGATGCCTATTGTTTCCCAAGCAAAACCCACTTGTGGACCCGATTATGTGACCTATGTGAGTATGTTTGTTAGTTTTCAACTTCCTGTGATAAGATTTGTCAGGGTTTCAAAACGTGAAGCTGGAGGGTTTTGTCATTGTTCTGCAGTTTGCAAACATTCAGTTTTACAAAGTAGCCTTCCGTTTGAGCCTATATTTTACAATCATTTGACTATCAAGTCAAAATGATTGTTGTTCTTAGATCTCCATGCCTAAATGACCTCATGTGCAAGTTTTTAGAGTCTCATGATGATATTTTCTATTTTTTAGCAGGCCAAAACCAAATGCAATTTCTTTAGTTTTGCATCTGCACTCTTGACAATATTTCAAGGTGGTCAACTTTGACACCTCATATCTTTTGATCAGTGATGATTCAATCCAAACCATCTCGCACATGTTTTCAATGTGCCAAAATTATCTATTATGTCCAATGGCAAGCCTTCAAGAGTTTATTTGATATTTTTGTGACAAGGCGATCTTGTGTGTTTTAACTGTCAAAACAACTAAATTTGCAAAAAAGTCTGAGAGGGAAACTTTGAGGTTGAATAACTTTCACCTTGTGATTTGTTTTTTTGAGCCGTCTGTTGCATTCAAATCTCTGAATTGATTTCTACATGCCTGCAAGTTTTCATGGCTCTAGGAGGTCGTTTGCTCAATTTTCAAAGCCAATTCCAGAGCTAACTTGGCCAGTTTTGCACATTTTGCAAATATGTTAGAAAGTGAGTTTTAATGAAAACCCAGTTTGTGTTTTTACTCCAAAATAATTCAGAGGCTATGTCAAATCAATTTGAGCACAAAAGTTGTTTAAAACAATTTTTTTTACCTGGGCCCACATGGGGACCCAACATGCATTACATAATTGTTCCATTATAATTGATAAAGTGTCTCAAAGAGATGGAAAATACTTGTTTAGTGTTTTCTTGCAACAACGACAATTTAAGCAACTAAATTGTGGAAACACATGTGAGACACGTAACACCTTTGATTGATTGACTCCAAGAATAGTATTGTCATGAAGCACAAATTTGGAGGAAAAAGGATGATGCTTCACTTTCAAGTGCATGAGGTTAAGTCAAAACACTTTTCATATTGCTAAATTGTTTGAACAACTACATGATACTTAAAGGGATATCAATCATACAAGGTATTGTTGCAGCCTTGACTTGAGTTTGGGGTGAGATCTATTAGTCCTTAATCTGATTGAGACCATTTAGGATGAATACAAATTAGTAGTGATAATCAAGGGGCTACAACATGTTTGTGAAGAGTTGATAGTCACACGGAGTGAGGACTCACTAATCTTGAGAGATTATAATGCCAACTCACTGATGCAACAGTATAAAGGAAAAATAAGCACAACTCCAAGTGTGAAGGATTGTTGGTGGAGCCAAAAAAGGGTGAGGCATATGAATTGAAATAAACAAAATCCACAAGCCATGACTACAACTTCTATACATATTGGACCTGTTGAAAAATAATTCAACATTAAGATCCTAGATGAAAGCAATTTCATGGAATGCCATTGCTTATACACAAAGTGGGCTTATGAGAACCTTTTGAAACATTTAAGCATATTCAAAAGAGGGCAGAGAATATGCTAAATAAGTGGGGGCACTCAACAAATGAAAATGTATATGTTGAAAAGCCTTAAGGAACTTTCAAGCAAATGATGGCAGCACATAAACAAGATGAATGCATTGATAAAGTTCTGGTAACTTTCAGGCTAATGTGATTGGTATTTGCAAATGATAAATGCCTCAGAAGACTTTAGTAACTTTCAAGAAAACACATTTTCCAGAAACCAACCAACCTGGGAGATCCAATGCACAAGTAGAGGAGGAGTCAACGTGATGCCATAAACAACAGAATATGCACAAAATAGCTCTGTTTAAATGCTTTAGAAACTTCCAAATGGATGTGCCAGAGAGGGATTCTTTGTATGATGAATATAGAGCATGGGACACCAGTATTGCTGGATATGCACAAAATGGATGCTTTAAAAAACTTCAAAGAAAAACAAAGGAAATATAAGCATGGAGGCACCCAATCTAACAAAGTTTTAGAAACTTTGAAACAAATGGAAACATGGGTGTGTTGAATGAATCAAACATGAAGATTTGCAACAACATTCGGTGGCAACTAGCATAGAGGAGATTTGTTGAACATTGTATAAACTTGAAAGAAATGCAATGCATATCAAATTCCAAGCACAAGGTATTCTTAAAGCAGAAGACTTGGAAGAGCTTGAAGAAGGATGGTAGTGTATGTACAATGCTCTACTAAAATAACTTAAAATAATTTCTAAAAAAATTCCACTACTAGATTGAAGAATATAGTGTGTGCAGAAGTAGGGTATGGGCATTCCTCAAAGAACCAAGTGAATGGATTAAAAAACCATGCAGTATGGAGGGTGCGGATTGGTCTAGAGATAAGAATAAACACCATACTGGCTACACATAGAAGGAAATGGGAAGATCAGACACATGAATGGGGGAGGGCACAATTTGAATGAGGTATATGCATCCCTCAAAGCATAGACAAGGCACGCTACCTACACGTGATGGAATTTGTGAGAGGCTTCAGAAACTTTTATACAATGAGAGTAGAAACCCTTCAACATAAGCTTGCAGTGGAGGAATGCAGGATATGTGTGCAACAAAGTTGTTGAATGAAAATTTCAATGCAGCCACTAGTGTAATGAGAGTATAGAGATTCATTGAGTTGCTTGGGGGAAGAGTGCCACCATGAATGCACAAGCAAGCTCCAGAAGAAAATGTTATTTGTAGAAGCACAAAGAAAATTAGGGAAAAATGTGGAAAAAGAAGCAGAATGGAAGATCTATGGTGGAGAAATAAACATAAAGTGCAGATTAAATCTACACCACTGCCTGCCAAATCATGATCCCAACCTGCATGCCTTATAAATCCCATGAGATAGTGGGCTGATGCCATGTGTATGGTGGTCTCGATAGGAACAAATGAAGGCTTAATTGTTTAAAATTTTAAAAGGTCTCCATTTTTTGCTTTCAGAAGGAAAAATATTTAAAGCGAACACATGCCCTGATGGAGTATATTGTTTTTAATATGATAGGG
Source organism: Sequoia sempervirens (assembly GCA_007258455.2). Taxonomy (NCBI): domain Eukaryota; kingdom Viridiplantae; phylum Streptophyta; class Pinopsida; order Cupressales; family Cupressaceae; genus Sequoia; species Sequoia sempervirens. Next base: position 51,397 of record VDFB02026429.1, on the reverse strand, counting down.
GCAAATATTTGGTGGGCCCAGGAGAAATTTTTGTTGATCGGGTGAGGTTCGTGCATCGGGTTCAACATTAAATGATTTTTTTTTAAAGGCAAAAGTAAATGAATAGTGGACCCAGGGTATTATAAGTGCATGGGTAAAATATTTTACCTAGTGGTATTGGGGGCTGATGGCTTAAGTCTTGTATTTTGCTTTTTATAAAAGCAAAAAATCCTATGAATTTTATTTGCCTGTTGATTTTATTTTAAGAGGCACATAATGAGGTGGGCCCATTTATTTTCTTCCGGTGAAATGAAATATTATGGGGGAATATTTAAATGGTAAAGTGACATGGGGATTATATTTTAAAGTGAATGATTATTCACTCTCTTGGCTGGAGGATAAAATAGAATGGCACAGAGAGTCTTTGGAGATGCACTTAAAGTAAGTTTATAGAGTGAAATGCACGTGAATGTGGTTGTGTGATATTTTAATGAGAGAAGAATAAAAATTTACTTTATATTTGGGAGCATGTGGATATTGTATAAAGTGAATTTATTCACTTTATAAGCAAGTATTTGTTGGGAGATAAAATTAAAAGTGCAGCTCTAGTTTAATTGAAAAAGCAGGAAAATAAAATTTTCACGGGCAAAGGCATTTTTCACACAGCAGGTAGAATGGAGTGAATTTCTTCACATGGGAAATTTTCTATTGCTTCACAATAGAAAACAAAGGAAAATGAAGAGGAAAATTCAGTTGGAGGAGAGATGAGAGATTCTTTGAGTAGCTTGTTGATCGACGAGAGAGAATTTTCCATATTGCATCTACGGATCAAATTGATCTTCGGGATACTTCTGTTTCTCCTTTATTCTCTTCTTCTCTCATTGTAAAGAAGGATGGGATTCCAATTTCTGAAAGCTCTGTAAGTTAGGCAGAAGCTCTGGGTAGAATTGTATAGCTAGGAGAAATGAAATTGAGTCATTAAATCTGAAAGTGTCTGTTTTGAATTGTGCTCTCATGTTTATATTTTAGCTGATAATTGTCTCCATTTCTAAGATGTATTAATCTTTTGGATTCAATAATAAGATTATTTGAGTCTTTTCATGCACATTTGCTGCATTAGAGTGGCATATGTTGTTTCCTTCTATTCTGAGAATAAAGTAATTTCTTTAATGGAGCACAAGTTGCATTTATTATTGCCTTTTGTTTGAAGGATAGTGTAATTGCTTTAGCACATGTGACAGGAGTACTATGTTTCAAGTGGATTTATAAGTAGAGTTATCAAATAAAAATTTAGTGGTCTGGTTGTGATAATGCGATAATATTTGTAAGGATCTTCATAACATTTTCAAACACTGTAGGATGAATGCTGGTTATATGACTCCATAGCCCATTTTCTGGCATTGGTCAAGTATTATACTTATGTTGTTTTCAGCTTGGTCCCAAATCTTCAAGATTAAAAATCATCTTAAATCCCTAGGTGTTGTAGTTATCTCATGCTCCAAATAGTTGATATTACTGATGAACAACCAATTCTATTCGATATTATCCTATTATGTTGAGCTATTAAGTGAGATTATTTGTTGTTGTTAATGTTTTTTATGATAATAGTGCAAAGACTACAAAAGCATTAAGGGGATCACCCTCTTGGGTCTTATAGAGCCCGAAGTGTAGGAGGCTTTTTAAAGTCCTCATCAGTTGGTCTAGGTCCTTCAAGCTGCCCTTGATTGGAATTGGAAATTCCATAGGTAGATTAGAAGACCAACCTAGTCGGCTGAAGCCATAATAGTGGTTTACAATTCAAGTGAGGAAGGAAAACTCACAAAAAATGACCCCAAAGCAAAAAAAATGATTTTGCGGGTTTGTACGAACCTACTTGTTTGACCGAATGCATTAAGGGTTTGATCGAACTAGTGTTCGAGCGAACCCCTTTAAATTTTGGCCACCAAAAAAAAAAACAAATGCATAGCAAAGGGGGTTCGAGTGAACCCCCTTGAAGAGGTTTGCTCGAACCATGGTTCGACCGAACCCTAGTTCGAGCGAACCTCTAGGGGTTCACTCGAACCCCTAGGGGTTCATTCGAAGCCCCTTTGCCCCTCATCCCCCTCCTGAGACACAAAAATAGTCTATTTTTTACGCTTCAGAGCTTGGGTTGAGGATAAAAATGGAGAAATCTTTAGAAACCCTTATGGAATCAAATAGTCCTCAAAACGAGCTATCCAACGGATATAATTTTTATATGTTTTGATTTTATTATATATTTGTTTTTTTAGTTTTATTAAACATAGGTTCTTTTCCGGAAATGAAGGTCTTTGTTTTTCACATGTGGAAAAATAGTAGATTATCAAAAAATAAAAATAAAAATATGAGTGCACCAGATATTGAAGTCCTTGATCCAACAAAAAAAATAAAATTGAATTTCGATATATAAAAAAAAAGTTACGCGTTATATGGTCGCACTATGTCTGAATCATAATTGGTTTGACTTGAAACTTGATTAAAGAAAAATATTCAATAAAAAACTATCTAACCAAGTGGAAGCACTAGATATCAGAATTACAAATCTAAATTCAAAAGAATTAGAATTTTATCCTTCATGGAAAAAATTTATGCGTAATATGGTGTCGTCACTTTTTAAAAATGTTGTTTTTCAAAAAAACTAGTTTTCGTGGGAGATGGAAAAAGAAGTGCAATTTGATTCCAAAATTTTGAAAAAAATATTTTTAGAATCTATAGAAAAAATGTGAAGAGACTCTAGTTTGCATCATGTTCAATTTCCTCATGGTTTAGCCACTATAGGTGCTCGAATGTGAAGATTTAGTTAAAAATAATAATTTTAGTGTCCAGTTTGGCCAAAAATTGTAAACCACTACTGTGGGATCACCTAGTTACAGTGTGAAAAATAGAACCAACAAGGCTTAGGGTTGAGGATACTGGGACTTGGTTTATAGTTGAGGGTATAAGGTATCTATTTAGGGTTGATGGTTGATGGTATAGGATTTAGTGTATAAGGTTGAGGGTATAGGGTATAGGGTATAGGGTATAAGGTATAGGGTTGAGGATTGAGGTTGTAGGGTTTATGGTTTAAATATAGGGTTTAGGGTTGAGAGATTATGTTCAAGGTTGAGGTCATAAGTTTAAGTGTATGGGGTATATGGATTAGGGTTTAAGATATTGGGTATAGGGTTAAGGGTATTGGGTTTAAGGTTGAGGGTAGAAGGTATCTACTTAGGGTTTAGGGTATAAGGTTGAGGTTATAGGGTTGAGGGTTGAGGATGTAGGGTTTAGGGTTTATGGTGTAGGGTTGAGTGATAGAGATCAGGGTTGAGGGTATAGAGTTAAGGTTATATGGTATAGAGCTTATATTTGAGGATATTGGGTATATGGTTAAGGGTATAAGGTATCTATATAGGGATGAGGGTTTAGGGTATAAGGTTGAGGGTATAGGGTTGAGTGTATAGGATTGAGGGTTTAGGGTTTAAGTATAGGGTTGAGGGATAGTTTTTAGGGTTGAGGGAATAGGGTTAAGTGTATAGGGTATAGGGATTAGGGTTTCAAATATTGGGTATAGGGTTGAGATAATTGAGTTTACGATTGAGGGTAGAAGGTATCTATTTAGGGATGAGGTTAGAGGGTATAGGGTTGAGGGTTAAGGGATAGGGTATAGGGTGGTGGTATGTTTTAATTTTTCTTGGCTTTCAATTTTTACTCTTCAATCTTTGTCTTGAAATGTTGTCTATCTTCATTAGGGTTTCTTGAAAATAGTCACCTTCTTATGCTTAAAGCCCTAGGTCTAGGAAAGGATATAACAGTTTTATTATATTCCTTCATTGACCGCCTACCTCAATTTCTTGTCTTTCAAGTTATGACTAATGGGCCTTTTTTGTGTTTTAACTCACCCCTTTTGATAAGTTTACTAGGTGGAATTGTGACTTGTTTATTTTGACATTAAGGTCCTACTTATAATTCTTATATATTGTTAATATTCGACCCCCTTTTCCTAGCACACCCTTAAGAACAAACTTTTTTTCACATGTCTAAATCTACAACTTAAGTGCTAAGAGTTTGACCCCGCTTGAGACATGTTTCAAGCCCCAAGTATAGCGCAAACCTTCTTCACAATATATTTTCATGTTCCTAGTGCATAAGGAGATTGTATTGGGTGGTTTTTGTAAGATTTGAACACATGTTATGATCCTAACCTAGTGCACACCCTCTTTGGAGAATATTCTTGTTCACAAAGCACAAAAGGAGAATGCACTAGGTTTTCTCTATTAAGGTGAAGACGTGTTACAATATAATTATTGTGCATGCTTTCTTTGCATCACATTTTTGGTTTCTTAGCACATTGGTAAATTGAACTAAAAAGGGTCCACTCAACACTCAATACTTGTCATGTTCAAGGTTTAGAGCTTTACTCCTTCAAAGCATAATTTCATAAGAAGAGCGTATAAATAAAATGTGTCGTGCTGAGTTAAATAAGAGGACATGTTATATATGTAGACACGTAAAATGTACTAATTGACATTGTGCATATGATCCTGACCACTAACATCATTTCATCCTGAATCATCCTTCGGTCTAACCGTTTAATAAAATTCCCTTATCTGATTAAATTCATCAATATTCCTCTCTTAATTAAATAAAGCAGTTATCTAATTAAGTCACCTCTTCTTGATAATTAAATTAATCATCTCGATCTAATTATCCAATTTAATTAAATAATTTATTTTATTTGATTAAATCTCAAAGTCTATCTATTAAATTAAATAAATTAAAACCTTATTTAATTTAAATCTAACATCATCTCTTTTAATTAAATAAATCAAAATCTTTATTTAATTAATCTCTTATCACATTCTTCTCATTATTTGATTTAAATAAATCCATAAATCTAAGTCAAATAAGTCACATCAACTAATCCCTTCATTAAATTAATTAACCTTGATTAATTTGATCTCTTATCATGTGTCCCATCCTCTAGCTTTTCCCACTTGCACATGAAAATAGATTTAATTGATTTATTAAATCTCTGTTTTCCTCAACAAGGCATCTTTTAAGGAATATTCTGCAAGTTTGAATTCAAAAATCCAAGTTGACATGTACATCCAACAAGGCATTTACTCTCTCTTACATGTCCTTTGCCTTGAGCGAAGTAGCCTTCAATGCATTCTCTCTTCCCTCTTGCATGTCATTTCAACAAATTCAAAATTCAAAAATATGCATTTATTGGGACAATCATCAAAACTTGCACATCCTCCATCCACTCATAGGTTGACAAGTGGCATTTTTTCATTGGCTCATTCTTAGTCCCACATTGCTCTATTTTGGGAATTCCTTCATCAATCTCATCTATAAATAAGAGGGTAATCTCCTCATTCTATCATCCACAATTTGAGTAAAGTTACTATGCTCAAATATTTAGCAAATTCCATCCATTATCATTGAATCTTAGCTAGGTTATGCAGATTCTTCCATTGGAGCACTCACCATCGTTCGTCAAAGTGGATCATTCACCAACATCCATCAATCTTGCATCATAGGAATTGGGAAACGGCCAATTTTCACATCAAATTGACACCAATTCCCCCATGGGATCATGAGTTTGCTAGTTTAATTAGGATTCAATCTCTATTTTGTTTTTTTCATTGTGTTCTTCATCTTTTTCCCTAATTTAAGCTTTGTAAATGGATTTCATCGGGAATCCTTGTTCTTGCTTGCATTTCACCATCTAATGTGTTTGTTCTTATTATTTTGTAGGTACTAGGATTGGGGTTCACACAATATCTTCTGGTTCCAACACATGACTTCTTTAGAGTGCGTTTTAGTATTCATATCACAAAAGGAAAATGTGCCAAGCAGTAATAGATAATATGGGACACGTGTTCGTCCCAGATTGTAACACTTAATTCCTTCACAACACATTCTTGTTCTAGTAGTGAACATGTAAGAAGTGCTAAGAGGATGATGTCATAAATAAACACTTGGAATTTATTCCTTTTGGCACATGGTTCTTGTGGAGCACAATTTCTAATCATCAATACATAAGGAAGCTACACTCGGTGATAGTCATAGGGATGTTGACATGTGTCATATCTAGATTTCAGTGCACAACTTCTATGCAACACAATTTCATATATTCATTGCAAAACTAAAATATCTATGTTAGACTGCTTTCACCACACCATGGGGCACACATGTTTATGTCAGGATTCCATTCAACCTAACTAATGTAGGAGAAACATTCTAGAGAGCTATTGATGTTGCATTATTAGATTTCATAGACATTTTCATGGTAGTATATCAAGATGACCTAACTGCATAGTCCAAAAAGGAAGAAGATCATTGTATGCATTTGGAGAAAATATTTGTTAGAGCTTTGGATTATGGTATTTCCCTTAACCCTAATAAGTGTGTTTTTGGGGAGATAGAAGGAAAACTACTAGGTCATATTGTTTCTAAGGAAGGTATCATAATTGATCTAGAGAGGGTTGCATCAATAGGAAAACTACTTTGTGAGAAGGTTTATAACAAACTTTGTAGAAATCACAAGATCCATCTCAAAGATGCTGAAGAAGGGGGAATTTGTGTCATGGAATGAAGAACCAACTAAGGCATTTTAGAACATAAAAGAGGCAATAAAGAAATATCCTATTTTTAAGTCTTTGATTTCTCCAATCCATTTCAACTATTCTCCTTTGGCTAATTCCACACTGTTGCTATAGTTTTGTTGCAAAAGACCAATGAAGGGTTTGAACAACCTATTTCCTTCCTTAACAAATATTTATAGGATTTTGAGGTCAACTATGACATGCTGGAAAAACAAGCATATGCATTGGTCAAGGCAATCATTTTTTTAAGGTCATATTTGGTGGGATCTACAATTGTGGCATATGTTCCCAATGTTGTTGTCAAGAACATTTTTACATAGTAAAAGGTAATTGGGAGAAGATGTAGATGGATCAAAAAGATCCAAGAGTTCAACATAGACATTCAGATTACCAAGCTGGTTAGAGGACAAGGACTGGCCAAACTCCTGGCTAAATCAAACCTTGAATCTAATCAGATAAACAATGTGGAAGCAAATCAAGGGTCTTCTAAATGTGATACATGCAGTTTTCTCCTTGGTACATAGATATCAATTTTTACTTTAAAAACATGTCATGTTTCGATAACGTGAATGAAAATAAAAAAAGAACATTGAAACTGCATGCTATCAAGTATGTCATAATTCGAAATGAGCTTTAGTGGAGAAGAAAAGAAGGAATCCTACTCAAATGTGTAAATGAGGAGAATGCGTCTAAAATATTGAATGAGATGCATAATGTATTTTTTGGGGGTCATTACATGGAAAATACTATAGCCCATAAGATCCTAAGATATGGTTATTAGTGGCCTATAATTTTCACAAATACACACAAATTGGTTAGAAAGTGTGATGCATGCCAAAAAAATTTAGGAAAGTTGAAGTTTTATGGAAACTTACAATTAAGACCAATATTTGTAGAAGCTCCATTTCAACAATGGGGGATTAATTTTATAGGAGAGATAATTGAAAAATCAAGTGGTGGGCATAGCCAGATTTTAGTAGCCACTACTATTTCACAAAGTGGATAGAAGCCATCCCTATAGGGAAAGCCACAAATAAAGTGGTATTTGATTTCTTTATGGAAAATGTCATAACTAGGTTTGGAGTGCCAATGAAGTTAATATTTGACAATACCATGTGCTTCATATTTGAGGAATTTACAACTTTTTGTAATCATTATGGGATAACTATCTCTTATACATCTCCATACCATCCCCAAGGAAATGGATAAGATGAGTCCAATAACAAGAGCTTAATGAAGATAAAGAGGATGGTTGAAAAGAATAAGAAGTTATGGGATGCCAAGCTCATACTGGAATTATGGGAAGATAGGGTAAATTTAAAGAAGGTTGCTAGTCAATCTCCTTTTGAACTTGTATATAGTTTGGAGGTCAGAATTCCTATCAACAATTGTTGCCATTGTATAAGTTCTTTTAGGAATATGATGTTGACATCAATGATGCAATGACCAAAAAAATAAACTAGCTTATCTAGTTGGATGAGACCAGGAGGATGTCATAACAAAAGTTCATATCAAGTTACAATAGTAGGTTAAGCATCCATTTGATAAGAAAGATATTGTGAGAAAGTTTCAGGTTGATGAGATGATGCTTCTATGGAATGCAAGATCACAAGAAAATGGAAAACATGGAAAGCTTGAAGCTCTATGGCTTGGACCATATTTGATAAGTAACACTCATGGTGAAGACTCATATTTTCTACACAATCATAATGGTGAATTTTTGGACTTTCCAGTGCATGGACAATTTTTGAAACCATATTTCTCCTAAAATATGTCTATTTTATGTGCAATACATTATATGTTATAAGTTCACATTGTATAGTTTACCTTTTTTTGGTTTTGGATTTATTTTGTTTTGGTCTTGGTTGGTTTTCTTCTTTGAAGATTCTTCTCACCTTACTTCTACAAAGTAAGCATCCCCAACTAGAGCCACTGGTGGTATGTTTTCATTTTTCCTAGCTTTCAATTTTTGCTCTTCAGTCCTTGTCTTGAAATATTATTTTTCTTCATTAGGGTTTATTGAAAATAGTTTCATTTTAATACTTAAAATCTATAACACCCTAGGTCTAGGTGAGGTTGTAACACTTTTATTCTATTCCTTCATTGACTGCCTACCTCGGTTTCCCATCTTTCAAGTTATAACTTATGGGCCTTTTTTGTGTTTTAATTGACCCCTTATGATAAGTTTACTAAGTAGACTTGTGACTTGTTGATTTTTTTGAAATATTAAGGTCCTAAGTCTAATTCCTATATTGTTAATCATTGAACCCCTTTCCTAGCATACCATTAAGAAAATTTTTTTTTACACATTTTTAAACTACTACTGAATTCAACTCCATTTTCTGATGAACATTCATTCGTCATTCGGCAAACATTTGTTGGAAAATCGATGAATTGACAAAAAAAAATTTGTCACTATTTTTTTGTCAAAATTATAATGACAAATTAAACGTTGAAATAATGACACAGATTCGTCGATCGTTGGCATCATAAAATGGCTTAGATGTTTGTCAGAATATCGACGAAAACTTCATGTATCCACCGACAAATTACAACCAAAATGCAATTGCAATGACTCTTTCGAAGTGTCAAAACAACACTAGAAGTTTGTTGCCATTTTGACGAAATGGGAAAGGAGTTACAAAGAAGCTTTTGTCACAGCTATAGCAATTTCGTTGGACCTTTTTGGTGATTCGTTGGTGGCCTTAGTCAAAATTGCGATGAAACAATGCAATTTTGAAAAAAATAAATTCGTTGAAATGTACCATCGCGGAGACTCTTGGTGATGACCACCAAATCCAACCCATCGGTGAAAGATCAATCATCATCAGAGAATAGAAAGATCACTCTGATAGTCCATGTCTTGCCGATGACTTCTATTGACAAGACATATCCAATGTCACACCGATCTAACCTCTTCAAGAGTTTTGAAGACTACTGGTCTTCAACAAGACATTTTGAGGGTCTTGCTGATTAAACAAGTGTCTAATAGAAAGTAGACAAATGGAACCTATTAATTTTCTTATTTTTGGGTTCTTTAAATCATAGAATAGATACCATCTTCTTGTGTATAATGTACTTATATTCAAATTTGAATTTGAGACAAATTTTCATTGCACATTCCATTTTACTTGCACATAGTATTCTATAAGAAATATATTGATAATGCCAAATGATTTATGGTGTTGTACAACTCTACCTATCATCACAGTTCTATTGTTCCCCCTAGAGAATCCTGCAAAGACAAGTTTACAATACCAAGTCAAATAATATGAAAGAGACTTACTTCCATAATTAAATGATTATTATCACAATGAAAATTGTCTAATTACAACAACAATTCCATGAAAGGTCATCCATGATTCATAAGAGATGATTGATCATACATGCATAAAGACTGCAAGATGCATAGAAAAAGAATTACACTTGAGAACAACCAAGGGCTAACAAGGGAAGGAGTTAAGAAATGTTTGGATTCAAGAGAAAATGTGTAGGGAAAATGCTGAGCAGTGTCAAGCGAATAGAGCTTGTAGAACATATTCTTGACATAATCAAGCTCTTAAACAACTTAAATAAAATTAAAATACTAACACATACATGAGACATGTATTGAACTTCCAATATCTGCTATCTTTTTCATTAATGTAGAGGTAGGTAAAGGAGAAATAATTATAATTCTAACACTATTCATAGTCCAGTAAATTATGTTCGTAATTTGTGTTCAATGGACCTCAATTTTATCATTATACTACCCATCTAATACCATATTTCAATCTAGGGTTCAACTATCTCAGATCTAAAGAAGCACCTTTAATTAACCATTTAAAGTACTATAAAATAAGGTAAGACTTTTACTTGAGAAAGATTGGGTACACTTGTAGGATTAAAGTTCTCACAATCATCAGGATTTACTGGCACACAGACACAACCTGCAACATATGAAGTAATGTATGACTACAAGTTAGTGAAATGGTCCTTAATATGTGTCTGGTTTACAAATTGATTGGTAGAAAATAAGGTTACAAATAGATCTACATGAAAAATTATGAGGACAATCTACTGTAATCATCAAAATAGATGAAAATTTCAAAGGAAAGAGCCAAGCTACATCTCTAGAGCCTAAAAAAACACATGCAAGAAACATAAAAAAAGAACAAACCAGTTTTTGGATGAATAAAAAATGGTGCCTTCAACAAGTGATTCATATGCTTTAACACCTGACAGGACATTGAGAAGATTTTAGTCTTCCTTTGTGAAATTAACTACTTATAGAATAAACTTAGAAACCAATATTAAATACCTCCATGTCTAGCCGAGGGTAGGTATAAGAGAAAAAAATTTCCTCAATGCAATGCTGAAAAATATCAATGTGTGTGTAGGTTTGTATTACTCAAAATATCATTTCATTGCCTAAGGAAAAATACCAAAGTGATGTTGTAAATTTCAATCTTCACATAGGCTCTCTTATTGCTACACATGCATATACAAGCATTATTCGAGCTCTAAACTATTCAAATATTAAGGATTTAATTAGCTATAAGATGGAAAGTTGTTGTTTAGACATAATCCATCATTTTTTACATATCTTTATTCACTCCTAGCGCTTCAAATAAATTTGTGTAAATGAGACAAAAATGTGAATCTTTTATGACAAAGAAAATTCTTAAAAGGAGGGAGGAGAGAGAAAAGGGTAGGGGGAAAGAGAATGCTTGAATGTATAGCAAAGTATAACATTTTGATCATTATAACAATAAAACAAATCTTAAGTTTGAAGCATTAATATCATTTACAACATTTATGATCAAGAATGAATGTAAGTAGAGAAACTTTTGCATACCTGTAGATGGTACAAAATTTCATGGTTAAGTGGAAGCCTTCCATCAACAACAAGATCCAAATATTCATGTATCTATCTCAATTGAGCCTCTAAACCCTTCAGAGCTATCAATTTTTCCACTAACTTGTTATGCACAAAAGTCAAATTTTAGAGTTATGTCACCACTAAAAATAGAAGAAACAGAGCTTTGAAACCAAATCCACACACAACACAATGTGGTATTCATACAAAGCCATACAAACAAACTAAACTCAGAACATTGGAATGAAAACAATTTTAAATTATGATGCAGAGCATGGATTCAAGGTATAAAAAATAATTTTTCTGCCACCATAGTGAAAAGTTAGCACTTTATTTCATCTTTGCATATTGGTTTGATGCTTCAAACGATGCATTTCTTATATTGAAAAGTGCATTGCCTTATTGAGCTTCTCTTTGTTTCAAGAATAGTTTAATTTTCTCTACTTAATAGGGCCAACCACATGACGGTGGAAGCTCATTTGGCCCCTCCCCCCCCTCACATCACTCTCAATTTCCCATACCCAATCATATAACATTAATCATTCATTCATCCATTAATAACATATAACATTCATTCATTAACATATAACATTCATTAATTAACATATTCACATTCATTCATTAACATATAATATTCATTCTTTCAGTTTTTACATATTATCAAAAATATGGTTGTCATGATATGATTACAATCACTTTTTTTTGTTTCTTTTTTAAAGCTAAAAAAATCTGAAGTGGAGTATCATTTTCTAAATCATTTGTCCGCCTTTAATTGTTCTTCCCTCTGCTCATGATCTTAATGTACACCTAGATGTCTACTCATGACGTGGATGCCGCTGCAAGGGGGGTATGCTGCAATAACAAAGAAATGTTAAATTGATATGTTTTATTATTATGGTTACAAGTATTTTATTAATTAAAAGAACATTAGAGTGGTTCTCTTTACCTGATGGGTCCACATCATGTTCTTGAAATTTTGTTATAGACTCATGCTCAACATGTTGAACATCCTCTAAATCCTAATCTACAGTTGAAACACGAAAGGTTACATTAATTAATAAACCAATTGAAATTAAATATGTTTAAGAGAACACGAGAGTGGCCCTCTTTACCTGATGGGGCCACATCATGTTCTTGATCTTCTCTAGCCTGATCATGCTCAACACGTTAATCATGCTCTACATGCTTTAAATTTGAAACACGAAAGGTTACATTAATTAATACACCAATTGCAATTAAATATGTTTAAAATAACTTTAGAGTGGTCCTCTTTACTTGATGGGGACACATCGTGTTCATGATCTTCTCTAGCCTGATCATGCTCAACATGTTGATCATGCTCTACATGCTCTAAAGTACCAGGATGCACACCATGACCTTTATCTGTAGGTTGTGTCCACCCTCACCAGGCTGCATTCCAATGTCATGTGCAATATTATCATTGCTTGAATGTTTAAAACAAATAAGCATGTAATTACTTTATGGTGGAAATTAATATTAAATAGATTGGACAAGTATTCAATTTTAAATAAACTTTATTGAGTTTATTTACTAGCGTGTCAGATGTAGTGAAAGATTGTGTTTACCTAGTCAAGACTCTTAGGCGTTCGGCCATGGCTCCATAGCCTTGCTGGAAGGAAATCTTTAGGTCATCTTCTGTGGGAACTCTGTTAAATTCATAGCCCTACATTTTTGCATAAGATCATGAATTTTTATTCTATGGTGTGATAAAACCAAATTTTTTTTCAATTTATTATTTGCATACAATATTTCATTTATTGATACTTACAATTCATGTGGCTAATTTCATATAACTACCAGAGCCAAGTTTGTGTTGCTCGTGTTTTTCTAGTTTTTCCTTTGTTGCCTTCGATGTGTCGGGAAGCCTATGAAAAGTTTGAAATACGTTAGATTATGTAAAAATAAAGAGTAATCAGTATATAATTACATTGTTGATAGTATCACATACCTTCCTTTGCCCGGTGGTGTCTTTCCTTTTTTCTTTTCAGCCTTCTTTCTATCCGACACTAGGTCCTTCCACTCCCTCTCTGGAATCATGGGGGGATGCTCGTACTTTTTGTTCTTCTCTAAATGTGACCTATATTGGTCCCTCACATACTTTAGATAGGTACCAACTTTATTAAGGACCTTGGTTTGGTTGAATGTTTTATCACCGAAGAGCACAACTAAATGGTTAATGATCTCATCTTTTAAATCTTTACTTTGGGCATTCCACCATGTACCAATGGTGGGCTTGAAGAGCTCCAATGTAATATCACTTAGATGTTTATAAAAAACATCATTTCCTGCAAAATGATCATGGGATCAATAGTCTAAAAAGAGCGATCAATAAGTAAATTTCAATTGGATTATATATAATAATAATTGAAAATTTTTAAGTACCTGGGACCTTCTCTATCTTTATGGGAACAGAATCCTCATTCACCAAAAATGTGACCAACAATGTTCATATACTAGTAATACACGAAGATCCAGGAAATGTTGCTAAAATATCACCAGTACTAGTGGCTTTTGCATCCCTAGGTACATGTCCTAACACAAGTTTTGGCATGTGTTTGCTACCAGAGGGTGCACTAACGGATGTCTTCATGGTATGTGTTTCCAAAATTTTAGATGACAATATAAGCACAAATGATGGGGTCAGATGATGTAATGTATGTGCAGGAAGATTAGGATGGACAATTGTACCAATCCCTACTCCTCGGGAAACACTTGTAGTACCCTGATTATGGCCAGGAGCATCATGAGGATGCAAAAAATTCTATAAAAACAACACATATTTTAGTTCATGACATAAAAGAGTACAAAATATAAAACCATGAATGAGCTTATGTTATAATTAAAGACCTCATGACAGCTTACTGGCAAGTTTTGTGATCTCTCACTCAATATTTTAACCCTCTCTTATCTCATCTGTTTGAGGCACTATGAATAACAACTTAAGAATTTCTTCATTTTTTTTTATTGGGTCTTCCTTATCATATCAAGAGGATTTTTTGAATAAGCGATGTCATCATCACATAATATTGACTATGCACCTCCCTATGTATGCTCTCGTCTATTGCTGGTGCCTTTCCCCGATCAGTTGACTACAACAAGAATGTTAAAAATATTATCGAAATTAACCCAATAAACTTATCAAAACAACATAATAATAAAACATTTTGCTCGTATCTAATTTGTACAATTACAATGAGGTAAACCTGTTGGGTAGAAGTGCTTGAAGATAAATCACAATCTATGCTATGGGCAGGATCCTTCTCTGTACGATCAATGTCCTGCTGTGACAAAAATTAAATATAAAAAAATATTACCGAAATGAAACCAATAGACTTACAAAAAAAACATAAGAATAAAATGGTATATTGGAGTCATTAATTGGAGGTTGGGTAAAATGGTACATAGTATGTACCACCCCCATAGTAACTGTGTTTGTAACTAGTGATTCAAATTGTAATCGATTAGCAACTCTTCCCTACAGCTATTGATTTTATCGCACATACAAACACACGTTTCCCTCGCGCGCCTAATATGCAATTGGGTTGCTTATTTGTTGACCTAGGTCATGTATTGTTTATAAACCCTACAATATTCCCTAATGCTTTTGGCCTTCCCTCAATGTACATAGCCACTCCTTTATTTTGATCCTTATCTTTTAGCTGTATATAATTTGCTGACATTGCATACCTATGCATACTTCATGTATATCAAACCAATTACATCCAATCTTTGTAACTATAATAGGGTCTACAATACTCCATCAATTCAATAACTTTATCAGAAGGCACCTTTATGTCGTCCATGTAAAATAGGCCCAAACCATGTAATGATGATGGTGTTATGATATATCCTCTCGTTGACACAAAAATAGTGTTTATTGGAGGAAGTTCCTTGGGTACCCATTGTTTCCGTAGATGTTTGTACCTCAAGGGCACCTCGACATGCCTATGCTCTCATCATCATAAGAACATGACCCCCTTCAGCAAGAAAAAATTCCATGCATTTACAAAATTTTCTTCTAATATTTTGACCTCTAGTTGATCTCCTCTTTAGACATACTACATAAGTCTCTTTCTCTTCTCTTCCTGAATTTCCTCTCTCAAGAAGATAGATTTGACACCACCTATTTGGTGGTACCTACACTCAAAAGGATGTTGGATGAAGTTCTTTCATGGTGATGTGATCCTAAGGTGACATTATGATTAATCTATCATTTCATCGCTAGAATTTCACAGGTTATAAGGTAATCAAGTCTTGATAGATTGAAAGTTATTGTTACTACCGTCCAAATGTGTCCATCACAAATCAAATCTACTTAACGTTTTAACTCCCAAACTTTGTAACAAGTGTTAAATGTGACTATGGTCCATCAGTTACACAACCAAGGCCTCAAATGTATTCTCTCATTGTAATCAAAGTACTTTTTCTCTTCATTCAAGTGAATAAACTTGAAGGGAAACACCACCAAGTGGTTTATTAGACACCTACATGACTAAAAATAGTAGAAAATTTACATTTAATTTCCATATGTCAAAGTGGTTAATGGGGAGGGAGTGTGTACTAGGCCTAGTTAAGCCATCATAAGTTTATGCTTTGGCAATAATTTTTTTTAAGTCATCTTAAATCTTCCTATGTCTAATTTATAGGAGAATTTTGGTATGTTTTAAGATAGGATGATTGATGAAAGAGCCCAAAGAGCCTTTCTCCATGGTATTCAAGTATACATAGCAGTGATCTTCTCTTATACGGTTGGACATGATTTAAAGAATTTAGTTAGGAATTATTCATTTAACCTAAGGTTTTTTCATAATTCCATCATTGGAAAAGTATAATCAAATTCTTCTATTCTGAAGAATTCGTCTGTGCGCCTCTAGTATTCAATATAAATGTTTGTAAGGATAAAATGACTAATTGCATCAGGTCGGAGAGAATCAACTGATTTCCTCAAAGATTATATTCCTCTATTCATAATTTTTAAGGGTTGTGTGTGGAGGAAGTTATCACTACCAAGAAGGGAGGAGACCTTTCCTTCTATTCTTTTATAATTTTCATTATTCTTATTTATTTTACACTTACATTTACAAATACACATACATATGCATTTATTGTTTTCATTTATTTCTCATGTAGTTTAATAGTTTGATCGATTTCATATTATATGTGTTGAAGACTTTAGAATTTCAATTACATTAATTTATGGATATGTTGTATCTATAACACTACAAAACCATATGCTCTTTGCATTTACACTTGCATTTAGAAATACACATTTATATACATAGATATAGATTTCTTTAATGATATGTTGCATTTATTGTTCTAGGAGAGCATCCAGTAATTGCATTTACATTTACATTTAAAAATACATATACATACATACATACATACATACATACATACATACATACATACATATGTGTGTGTGTATCATTTATATTAAGTGTTCAGAAACAACCCATTAGGTCTGCACATGGATAAAAATTCATAAAATCATATCTCCCATACATATTTTGTTGAAACCTAGGCTTGAACCTCTCATTTCACATGCTTTTCTTCACAAAGCTATTGAGAACAACATCTATACCTTCTTTATTTCTCATCCTACGACCTATTCATGCATCCTACAATTACAACAGTATCCATGGGGCCTCTTACACAAGGTACAGTAATAACAAAATCTGTAAGAGCCCCTTTATATCATGTTTAGACTACAAAACCCTAAAAAACAAGGTAACTCAGATTATGATTTTTTGGTGAGTTGTATGGACAAAAGCATTAGCACCAGCTCATTCTTGGAGTCTTTTGAAAGAGAAGAGAATCGGGTGGCAGTTAAGTACAAACCTTATAGTGTCAAGGTGAATGAGGTGATAAATTTTGATTGGAAAACTGATGAAGAGTACCAGAAATGGGTAAATGTATATTTAACTAAGGAAGAGTGAAAAGGAGTAGGCTGCTAATGGTTGAAAAATCAGCTGTTGCAATTACAACAGATTCCAATTTTGTTTTTTGGTGATAGTCTAGGCGCAAAATTCTTAAAGTTTTTTGTTGTTGCATCAACCATTCTCAGTGGGCATGATGGACAAGAAGATTCTCTAGGGAGATTTTTGTTGTAACAAATTTTTTGGAATATCACAAGGCGGTCCAATTGGTTGGTGACACGTGTGCTTTCTGGCCTGATGCTTGTTTGCTCCTTTTTCTATAAGAAGGATTTCAAGGCCAAAAGTATAGGTTAGCAAGTTAGATATTTTTGGTTGAGTCTAGATGAAGTTGCATAGCAAATGGTAAAGTTTGATGGTTTTAGGGAAAATACAATTTAGGTTTTGAGTCATTTTGTAGTAGGTTTTGAATTCATGGGGATTCAATGTTTTATGAAAGTACTAGCATTTGAATTGATATGATTAATTCGAACTCATGTCTCTCCATTGTACAAGCATATCTGAATTTTGAATAAAATGATCAAGGGTTGTTCCGTTCATCTGACTATTGGGGGTGTGTATGATTCTTGTTTTAGCTTTAATTTAAGGAATTAATTAAAATGCTTGAATGGGATTGTAGGTGGATATGTTTTCTATAAGGATTTGATAAGTAGTATTGGGTTAGAATACACATTGATGAGATTGTAAAGCAATGTTATCAAGGATCTTATATGTTATGTGTTAAATCTATCATAAACCCTTAGATGCTTATAAATTTGACTCCTCCAATGGATATATGGCACTGATCTAAGTTGTACTTATTCGTATGGTTTAGTATTTGTTTTCCTTTACCTAGAGCTTGCTACAAATTGCAAATCAATGACTATCTTATACTGTGAAATGTTGTTGTAGTTATCTCATGCTCCAAATAGTTGATATTATTGATAAACAACCAATTCTATTTGGTATTATCCTATTATGTTGAGCTATTAAATGAGATTATCTATTGTTGTTAAATTTGTTTAAGATGATGGTGCAGAGGTTGTAAACGCTTTAAGGGATCACCCTCCCGGGTCTTCTAGAGCCCAAAGTGTAGGAGGTCTTTCAAATCCTCGTTAGTTGGTCCAGGTCCTTCAGGCTGCCCTTTATTGGAATTGGCAATTCCATAGGTAGATTAGAAGATCAACCTGCTTACTGTAAAAACAACCAACACCTTACATATGTTTGTGGTGGAGGTATTAAAGAAGAATTGTATGCCTCTATTTCCATTCATTAGATCTATCTTAGCCTAGCATATACTTGTGCTAAGACTACAATTGCTTTAGACTCATGTGATGAAGGCTATGTGTGATGAAATCCTATAACTCAACCAAGATGTGGGTAGATTATGGGAGTTTTACCAAGACTTAAGGATGGTCGATAAAAATGTGAAAGACTAAGCTATTTTATTTTTTCAGTCTTATCTTATACCATTTTATGAGAATGGGGGTGCCAATGTATGAGAATATATTTGGAAACTAGGCATGAAAATTGAAGTTTAAAGAGAATGGGGGTGCCAAACTTACAGTACTCATTGCCCCTTGGTTGTCAATTTTCCCTAAGTTCCCTCAACCTCATCCTCGATGCTAGTATTGACCTTGTTTTCACTCCTCCAAACTCTTCCTCAGCGCTGATATTGACCTTGTTTTCACTCCTCCAAACTCTTCGTCGATGCTGGTATTGACCTTATTTTAACTTGAAACTCTTCCTCGGCACTAACATTGACCTTGTTTTCACTACTCCAATCTCTTCCTCGGCGCTAGCATTCACCTTTCACTTCTCCAATTTGATGAGCTACAACCTTGTTTTGTTAGATTTTACAGTATGTTAATTAAGTTGAAAATTTTGGTGCCATTTAGCTAGGTTTTAATATTCTACAATATAGTTAAGTATATATTAGCTATATTTTACATAATAAATAATATAATTATTCAACTTATTATAATTATATATTATATTCTTTAACAAAATTATTAAATAGGTATAAAATTACTATAATTAACAATTAATAATAAGAATATTTTTATATAATACAAAATATAATTAATATAATATATATTTAATATAATATTAATATATATTAATATGAGAGAGAGAAACTAAATTTTGATTTGTTGTTTAATGTAAACAATCCAAGGATGAAATGTGTCCTTCGGGAGTTATGTTCAAGGTAGCATGCCATTTGATTAAAGATATGATAATTCTCCTTTAATACCTCTTCAATGTACCCATTGCACACTTAAGGAGACAGAGATAAATATAGGGAATAAAATATAGAGAGAGAGGGAGATAATGAAAAACATACAAATAGAAAGGGAGACAAAGAGATAGAGGTAGAGAGATAAAGAGATAAGGATGAATAGATAGAGATATAGGGAGGGTGATTGATATATCTCTCCCTGTCACTCTCTATATCTCTATATCTCCCACTATCTATGCCACTCCTTCTTCCCCCCTCTATCTATTGAGCTATCTCTCTCATTCATTCCATCTCTCCCTCCATCTCTCCATCTCTCCTACTCTATTTCTCTTTTTATCTTCCTCTCACTCCTCTCTCTCTCTTTCTATCTATATCCCTTTCTCTCCCTCCCCCTCTCTGCTCTCACCATCTCTCCTCCTATCCCCTATCCATTGACTCTCTATCTCCCACCTCTCTTCCTTTCTTTTCCCATATGTCTCATCTCTCTTTCTCTTCCCCATATGTATATATATGTATATATATATATATATATCCCCCATCTATCTCTATCTCCACATGTATTAGCTAAGAAGCCAAATGCAAGCATACAATGGTATATGTTGGTAAAGAGCTTATAATAGTGTTTTATTAAACTATAAGTAACACTTACCTTTCTAATGTCATGTAACTGGGTCGTGCAAACCCCAGAGAACACACACATAAAGCGAATAATTTTTTTTTTTTAATTAATAGAAATAACATGTAACAACATTAAATCATAAATACATAGCATAACACATAACATTAATACACTTGGTTCTCTGGGGCACGCGAGGTTACATTGCAACCACAACACAACATAAAGATAATGAAAACCACATAACATTTAATTTATATAAAAAAACCATATACAAAGATACAACTGACAGCCATGATGCGAGTATGACAACATCGCATAATTACATCCATGATAAATCTTTTAACATGATCCAATTCAAACCTAACTATTACATCATTGAAATAATATTACATTACAATTTTCTTTGATGCATGAATTACATTGAATTTCCCAACATGGGGATTGATACAAAATAAGGGAACATGAAGTACAACTGATCACTGGAACATCTGCACTGCGGAAAGCTGAGATGACAAGACGCTGATGGGGAACCCAACGGGTGCGGAGCACGTTCCACCCAACCATGTGAATTACGAAGTAACTCACCCCCCGTGCTCAGAGGTGACGAGGAAGTGAATCCGACCATGAATGTCAACCGACTCCACAACAACATGATACAAAACAAGTACCACCCAAGTATGCAATGCAAAACCATCAACGTACTCAAATCACATAACAAATAAAGCCAAGAACTCATTACGATGACATGAAGTACTAACACTTAACAATCATGAATCAAATCACAAGAATTCAAAGAAACATCATAAAGAGATAACATCCAGAGGCAACAACAACAAAACAACAAGGGTGTCAAGTGGAGAGTGTCATCGCATAGCTCTCATGGGATTTCCTGGCCCTTCCTCCAACTGAGGCGCCGGCACCCATCTATGGATATCCTGGCCCTTCCTCCTAACTGAGGCGCCGGCACCATAGGGTAGCTAATGCGGAGCCAATAGTCTCTCATGAGGACGAGACTCTGACTTTGCCGACCACGGCCTTCTCAGTCTATCACTAGTCTAAGGTAGCCCTAATGCATAGCCGAGGAATCCAAAGTTTTATTATCTTGTATTTTTAAACTACCCAACCCCCTAATTCTATTGTTTAGGTTATCACTTGTTTACTACTCTTTCGTGGGTTATCCTGAGCCCTTCCTCATCCTGAGGCGCCGGCGCCCACGAAGAGCCACTCTCCCTATGACCCCTAACATAAACCAACTAGGCAAGGGTTGTACTGTAACAGATATAAACAAATAATCTCAAGACCAAATCATGCGAGGCATTAACCATCTCGCAATAAACATATAATGAAAGTCTCAACAATTCATGTACAACCCTTTTAAAATCATGATATCAAAACACTTGCCTCATCAAGGGTACATAAAGAGAGAACATCTACTGACAATCATCTCTAGCCTCTGGAAGCCAAAAGAACGACGATCCACAACCAAGGGAAACAATGAAGCAGAAAAAGTAGTCAACCATGACTGGGCGTCTAAGGGAGACCTCAATTTTCTCCTCTCAAGATACCCTTACGGTTGGCACACAAATTACCTTCAACAAATTCAATGGACATGACAACCTGTAGCCATCAACAAATCACATTCACAATTCGAAACCCAAAACACTCGAACAATCGACTCATTCGTACTCACAAGAGTTCTAAGTACCTATCTATACAGAGGACTTACGAATCAATGGTAAAAGAGTATAAGGAAACAAGTTTCAGGAGACTGTCTATCTTCATTTATTTACATTGCCCTTTTTACTAACAAAACATACTTGACAATCATGATCACAATCACAGACAAACTCATGAATAAGTACCTCAACTATCATATAATTACCACGAGACCAACATTCAAATCATATTCCAAACATAACCTCCAAAACCAGCAACAATCAACAATTTAATCAAATCTCCTAATTTTCACTACTTCACGCCAATATTCAAATTAATTCACTATACAACTCTTTTACTTATAGTAGCAAAGATGTTCACTTGAATAGCAATTATTCGATCAAAATTAGTTAAAGAAAACTAAGGAACATATTTTACCATTACCCCACTATGCTCATTACGAGTCATTCAATAACAATCAAATTAGATTCCCAAAAGGTATATAAAATAATTTAATTCATCCAAACTAAATACCCACTTATCAGCGAATTCTTCAAAAATCAAAACAATCTTACTCACTAACACCAACCCAAGATGATAGATCCTAAGAGCTTTTAAATAATCAATTACACCTTATGCTTTTCTCATTTACAATTTCTTTTATAATAATCCATGAGGTATATATATATATATAATTATTTATAACAAAATAAATTTTATTATACTAAAAATCACTTGCATTTTATTTCTACACCTTAACTAAATTGGTTTCCTTTAACTACACAAAGATACCTTTTTTCATAATTACCCAATTGAACAAAAAACGACAAATATAAAATATATGAAACTATATTTATTTATTTTATTTTATTTTGTATACAAATTTACACGACTTATTTGCATATATATTTAATTTTACATTTATATATATATATATATATAATATAATTATAAAAATAATTGCTTAAAAATGTACTCTTCTATTACACTGCACGTACACCCATACATACATATATATATATATATATACGAATTTTAGATTTAAATATTCATATTTAAAATAAATTAAGATTTAAATATACATATTAATACGAATTAAGATTTTTAAATAAACATATTCAAACGAAATAAGATTTTTAAATATACATATTAAAACACATTAAGATTTTTATAAAAACGAATTTTAAAATAACAAAACAAATAAATAAATAAATAAAAACATGGTTCTGCCGGGCGTACCACGTACGCGCGCAGTCCCAAAGGACTGCGCACAGCAGTCCTTGGGACTGCCGTGGCAGTCCTTACGGACTGCACTCGGCAGTACTTTGGACGGCGGTGGCAGTCCTTTGGACTGCCGCCTGGGCTGCCGCAGGAAGAGGGAGAAGTGGGGACGGGTACGGCACAGGCCGACCCACCCCCCTTCCAAAAATTCAACCAATAAATTTTTATTAAATAAAAATTTCGGTTCCTCTTTTTTTCTTTTTTTTTTTTCTTTTTAAATCTTATTTTATATCTATATATATATTTTTAAAAGCACGGGAATTAAAAACGAATTCCATTCGCACAGTACAGGTGCGGAATTCAAAAATTTCAATTTCTGTTTTTCTTTAAAAATATAAATACTTCAAAACCAAAAGATTTCAATAAAAAGGAACACGAGATCTATATATATATATATATATGAAATCTCTCTATATATATATTTAATATATATTTTTTTCCAATGAATATATATATAATTAATTAAACACAGATAATTTAATTTTCTGTACAAAATACAGAATCATCACACAGATAAAATGCAAATTAAAGATAATCAAAATAAAATAAAATTTTAAATTTATTTAAACACAGAGATTGATTTTTTTCTCAGTAAATATAAGAGTGAGCCAATGGAATTCAACCGAGTTTCATTTCAGTTTGTTTGCAAGGCATTATTTCAAATCTCTACATGGATTTTCTTTTCAAAGGAAAATCTATTTATTTATTCATTTTTTATTTTTTATTTTTATCTCAAGAAAATCATTTAAATATAAATCACAGGCAGATTCCTTTTTATTTTAACAGAGGTTGATTCTAACACACCTTTGTATTCTTTTCTTTACAGATTTAAAAACAAACAAGGAAGGAAGAAGGTGGAACCTGGAGTCCTGCGCTCCCGAACTCTGATGTTGATTGGCTGAATCCGATGACCTCTACACAAAGCTTCTCGTTTCGGCCTCGAAATCTCTTCTACAAATATTTTTGTGCTCAAACTCGAATCTAATCCTTTGTTCAGAAGACCTTTCTAAAATTTCAGAATGCCAAAACCCCTCTCTTGCACAACTTCTGTAACCCATATCTCTCTGTGTGTGTGTGAAAACTTCCAAAAATTCTTAATTAATTAAAAGATAATATCCCTCCTTTCTCAAAAAACTCTAAAAATCAAGAATAAAAGAAAACTCATTCTTTAAAAGCCAGCTTTTTAATTAGATCTGTATTCTCATTGGTTCAAACAATCCTTTCATTCTTTTATTTGTTTTATTGTTTTAATTTCTATTTTTGCAACTTTTCTTGCACAACACATTACTTATTTAATTTAAATAAATTATTTTAATAATTATCCTCCACCAGATAATTAATTAAAATAATTAAAACACATTTAATATATAATTACCATTTAATTGTAATATGTGGTTTTCAAAATGATTAAATCATTTAAATATTCGAATATAATTTAAATCTAACATTAAAACAACTAATTACTTCCATCATCAAAATCGATTACACCACAACAAATAACATACCAACATTAAAATAAACAATTATTATCCACATTCAATTAACTAAATCACAATCTATTAAATACTCACATTAATAAAATACGACAACACACAAAACACAAACCACAAGTGACGACAAATTCACAAAATAAATAATACCAGACAAACGAGACGATCTGACATCATGGGACGGGAGGACTTCATCGTCACCTCTGTATCAACATTTAACCGTTGGGTTATTGGTGCTCGCCCTGTCCTGCCGAAGCAGGTGGAATCGAGACTTGTACCTGTAGTCCTGCATACAAACGGAGTTGTGTACATGTGCATATATACATATATATAAAACTGAAACATTAAATTAAAGTACTGCATTGTGAGAAGGAATCGCAACATAACAGGGCACTCGCAAACGAGTGATGCCATATTGTCCTTCATCACACCTATTCTAACAATTATAATCAACTGATAAAATAACATTTCTAAACTAACAATTCATCTCATGACATATCTAGTTAAATCACTGCATCATCAAAAGTCTAACTATCCAACACAAACAATATCATCATCGTCACAAGTAGCAAACAACCGCATTGAAAAATACCAAATCCTACCAGTAAGAGGAGGGGTATTACATGTCAAGCCTTCTTATAAAAATAGTGTTTTATTAAACTATAAGTAGATTATTGTCACCACTATTCATTCAACATGAAATGCCAAATGTAGCAATTGTTTTGTTGATTTTGTCAAGTTTCATTAACCAAGCTATTTATTGGGTTGAATGAAGTTGTGTTATTACCCTTCATCTCTTTAAAATAATTAGACAATATTAGTGAGATCAGGAAGGGGAGAAAACTAAACTCCTTCAAAATAGGGCTAGTTGTGGGTTTGTTGGTTTTCTTTGTATACTATATACTTAGTTCCTTTAGGATAAATAATTCAATTTAGATCATTTTCTTAGTTGTGTATCCTAACTAATATAGAGTAAGCTTTTTCATTTTAATTGACTACTAAATAATAGCTTTTGTTGAAAGAATTTTTTCCATTCTTTGTAGTTTTTACATTCGAATACAAATAATATTTAATTTCATGCCAATATACTTCTTTCATAAAGATATTTATTTGAAATAAGTGCTTCATAACCCATCTAATCAAATCATAATTAACCTATAAAAAATACGATAGGAATTTTCTAAAGAAAAGAACACCTGACCCAATCATAAGTGTATGGCCTTCGAAGAAAGGAGTGATCCACCTTAGCAATAACAAACTACCTGATTTAGACCTGGGTATGTGTAGGATCATGATGGGCCAAAAAGTGGCAACATGAAAAAAGTAGCATTTTGAACTCACCAAAAAACATAAAAAATCCCAAGTTGACTTTTTTTTTGGTTGGGTGTCAGTACATTGCTCCATGGCAATTCCAAAGCCAAAGTTATACAAATTGGATATACAATTCATGTCTAATATCTAATTTGAAAAACATTTTAAAATGTAATATTTTGGTGCTATAAATTTGATATCTGATCTAAATCAGATATCCAATTTTTTCACACATATACCCAAGAGTAATTAGGAGGGGGAAGGGAGACGGGAAGAGTGTTGAGGGTATAGGATAGAAAGTTTAAGGGTTTATGGTTGAGGGGGTAGGAGGGAGAGACTTGAGAAAGAGAGAGACAGAGGGTCTGGGAGAGAAATAAAGGAAGGGAGGGTTAAGGGTAGAGGGTAGAGGGTAGAGGGTTTAAGGGTTAAGGGGAGAGAGATGGGGGTGGTGGGAATTGGGTGGGGGACCTGGGAGGGAGGAAATCAGACATCATCAAAAGAAATCGAAATCAAAAGTCCGTCAAAATGTCGATCGTTCAGGATTCAAGTCCGGTCGGTCGAAATCAAAATCATCATCGCGACTCAAATCAGAAAAGAACTAAAGTCAATCATCATAAAATCGCATCCAAAAAATCAAAGTCCCGTCGCGTCAAAGTTCAGGATTCAGGATTCAGAGTCGAAAATCTCAAAATCATCATCATCCGAAATCGGGAATGGATCTCATCGAAGAAATCGAAAGAAATCGTCGTTCAGGATTCCAGGTCAATCGTCAAGGCAGAAATCAATCATCAGGAAATCAAATCCGGGCAATCGTAAATCATCATAAACCGAAAATCGTCAGAAAACCAGCAAGTCCGTCCGTCAAGATCCAGGATCCAGTCCAGGTCAGGCAAAAATCATCATCGCGAAAAATCAGATCAAAATCCGAGCGTCGAAAAAGGTCAAAATCAGATCAATCGTTCAGGATTAAAGTCCGTCGAAGAATCATCGCTTTTGCATCAGGCATCGTCAATCAATCATCCGCGTATCAAATCATCAAACAGTCAAATCCGTCAAAATCAAATCAAAGTTCAAAGTCCGGTCAGGTCCGTCGAAATCAAAAATCATCATCAGCGCATCAAAGAGATCCGTCAAATCCCGTCGTCCAGTCCGGATAAAGTCCAGGTCGTTCCTCGAACAAAATCAAAATCATCATCGCAAAATCAAACTCAAAATCAAATCTCGAAAATCAAAATCAGTCCGTCATCCAGGATTCGTTCAAGTCAGTAAAAATCAAAGTCAGAGTGAGAGAGAGAGAGAAGAGAGGGAGAAGGGAGGGTGAGACTTGGAGAGAGAGAGAGAGAAGAGGGAATCGAGAGAAAAGAGTTAAACGTCAAAATAGGGAGAGGAAGAGAAGAGGGATGAGAGGGATTCAGGGTTTAAGGGATTAATGAGTTTAGGGTTTAGGGTTATGGGTAGTGATGGAACTTCAAAGTTTTGTTCTCTGTGTTCTATTTATGTCTGTGTCTCTGGTCATCTATGGTGTTTGGAAAATCCTAAGGTTAGGGTTTTACCTTTTTCTTCATTTAAAACCTTAGTGCTCATCTTACACCTTGGATGGGATCTATTTGGCCGTTACTTTTTGGGAAGGTTTTAAAACGACTAAAGCCCCATCGCTTCATCTAGGCTGGGCCCCCTTTTGTTTTATCATTTTATTTCCTTCACCTGACTTTATTTTTCCTAAGTCTTTTATTGGTCTCGTGTTCCCTTGTTAAAACAACTTATGTCATTGTTTGTCATCGGCCTAGTGATGTACCCTTATTCCTTTAGGGGAGAGGGCCCAGTAGTCATGCAGGATAACTTTCTCAGTATGTAGCAATTGACTAGAATATTGTAGAACCTTCATTTTTTTTGAAATGTAGACTGGTCTCTTATTTATCTATAACTAAGGTTTGGAGGCGTGACTTAACATGCAACTCACCACATTGGTAGATCTTTTGAGAAGTGTCTAAAATTTTACTTTTTAAAGGTTCGACCAAAACTTAATCATGGAACCCCTAATAGTTGAACCAAAAAAATATCATTTGTTGCTTGTAGAATATGATATTTTTATTTAAATTAAAATTAATATACAACCTAAGTGGACCAAATACTTATTGATAACCATAAATCTTTGATATCTCTACCTTTTATATTCAACACATATGGACTAATAGCTCAACACAAAAATCTATTTGTTGTTATAAAACAACACATAATTATTTAAAATACAACTTATATTGAACAAAAATGGACCAATAGTTCAACACTAATTTTTTTTGAAAATCCTTCACATTTAATGGGAAAATACATGTTATTTATTATGCTCACCTTTTTTATTTGTGATAGGAAAAATATTAATATAAAATTATCCAATGCTTGTACATTGCTACCCCAGTTGTTGTACACATAAGAACAATATTTTTTCATTATGATAACAATACTTGTTTAAATGAGTGTCTTATTTTATTAAATGAGCATTTTATTTTTTAAATGATATACTTATAGTGGAGAGTTATGATATTTTATTTAAAACAAAAAAATACTTATTTCACTTCTTCATGAATGTATTTATGTTTTTTTCATATAACATTTAGAGGTTCTCATGTGTTCAAGTTTGGTCCATTTTTTATCAACATTTGGACTTTTTATTTACAATATATTGTACAAATATGTGGTAAGACTGGGTATTATCATCATGATTGAGTGCGTGACTATTGGACCCCACATGACTACTAGGCCTTCTCCCCTAATAAATGTTTTTATTTTGTAGAGGGACAAGTTCACATGGCTGTAGATCAATCGTCGTGTGATTTCAGCCATTCCCCACCATCCCGTGATGACCTCACCACACTATCTTTGTTGATAGAGATATCACGGGAAAGCACCATGTGTCTCATCCGGTGAAGCTAAAGGAATGATAAATACTTTGATGCATCTTTAATACATTATGTCATAGGTTACTAAAACAGTTATAAGATGCATGTGTTTTAAATCAATAAATATGTTATAATCTTAGTAGAAAGGTGCCTGATGGTTAATAACAAGGTTGGCGACTGTGTTGAATGAACAGGATTGCCGGTGGTTGAGATCTAGGATTTCCCACCATCACATGATCAAAATTTGTGAGGTCTTTATTGATTGTGATATCACGGGTGGGTGCCACGTGGATCTCCTTGGAAATGAGTAGTATGGTGGGCCCCTTATTGCCACAATGGAGACTATGTCAATTTTCTTTGAAGGCAGTAGTTCGATGATCTCACCAAGGTGAAGGATCGATGACTAATATTTGAATCTGCATCAAATGTGATTAGAGCCATTTGTGTAATGCATGAGTAAGCTTTAATGGTGGCCATGACATCTACTGCCATGGTTTGATTGAAATAAAGCAACTATTCTTCTTCTTTTGGTATCACAAAGCATTCAAAAAATCTTAAATGGGGATTGTAGGTGGATATGTTCTATATAAGGATTTAATAAGTAGTAT
Source organism: Sequoia sempervirens (assembly GCA_007258455.2). Classification (NCBI taxonomy): domain Eukaryota; kingdom Viridiplantae; phylum Streptophyta; class Pinopsida; order Cupressales; family Cupressaceae; genus Sequoia; species Sequoia sempervirens. The sequence continues at coordinate 21,915 of VDFB02026429.1, read as the reverse complement.
TAGGTTAGAATACATGATGAAATTGTAAAGCAATGTTCTCAAGGATCTTATATGTTATGTGTTAAATCTGTCATAAACCCTTAGATGTTTATGAATTTGACTCCCTCAATGGATATATGGCACTGATGTAAGTTTTACTAATTTGTATGGTTCAACATTTTGTTTGTCTTTACCTAGCACTTGCTACAAATTGAAAATCAATGACTATTTTACACTGTGGAATGTCTTGTAGTTATCTCATGCTCCAAATAGTTGATATTACTGATGAACAACCAATTCTATTCAATATTATGCTATTATGTTGAGCTATTAAATGGGATTATATGTTGTTAATGTTGTTTACGATAATGGTGCAGAGGTTGTAAATGAATTAAGGGATCACCCTCCTAGGTCTTGTAGAGCCCAAAGTGTAGGAGGTCTTTAAAATCCTTGTCAGTTGGTCCAGGTCCTTCGAGCTGCCCTTGATTGGAATTGGAAATTCCATAGATAAATTAGAAGACCAACCTGGTTATAGTAAAAACAACCAACAGGTAGAGGGGAGAGAGATAGAGGGATTCAGTGAGAGAGAGAGAGGGAGGCAGTGGGAGAGAGATAGAGGGTAGAAGGTTAAGGGTACTTATAAAGCAAAACAAACCAACAGAGGAGAGATAGAGGATCCGAGAGAGGGAGCAGTGGGAGAGAGACAGAGGGCAGAATCGTTTAAGTCAAGGAGGGAGGAGATAAGAGGAGGAGAGGAGAGACCAGGAGAGGAGAGAGGTCCAGGGAGGGTGAGACCATGGAGAGAGGAGGGAGTGGAGAGAGACAGAGGGAGAGGATTTATAGAGTTTAAGGTGTTTAGGTCGGTAGCTCAAGAGAGAGAGAGATCAGGGAGTGGAGGGAGATAGAGGAAGGACAGGAAGGATCGAGTGGAGATTAGAGAGGAACAAGGGGAGGGAATCAGGAATGGCAGGGCAGTCCGGAGTGGGAGGAAAGATCAGATAGAGAGCATGAGAGAGAGACCTGAGAGAGGTCGCGTAGGAAGGAGAGATTTGAGAGAGTGGATTCAGGGTGAGGGGTGGAGAGGGTTTAAGGGTTTGATTCATGGTTATGGTTTAGTCTTATGGGTAGAGGGGAGATCAAGATAAAAGGATTAGGGGTGATAGAGAGAGGGAGAGAAGGGAGGAGAGGAGAGAGAGGGGTAAAGAGTGGAGAGAAAGAAGAGAAAGGAGTGGAGAGAGATAAGTTCGAGTGAGGAAGGAAGGGCAGGGTTTAGGTTTAGGTTTAAGGGTAGAGATCAATCAGACAGGATGGAGAGATAGAGAAGTCAGGGGCTGGAGGAGTCTAGGGGTCATGGCAGAGGGGAGAGACAGAGGATCTCAAAGGAGAGAGGAGCTGGAGACGGCAAAGAGAGGGTTAAGGGTAGAGGGGAGATAAGGTCAAGAGAGGGGGGGAGTCAGGGAAGAGGGTGGAGGAGTCATAGAGGGAAATGGAGGGATGAAGGAGAAAATATGGTAGGGGAGGAACAAAGGAAGGAAGATGAAGATAGGGAGAGGAGGAATGGAGAGAGGGTTTATGGAAACATGGGGGAGAGCAGGGAGTGGAGGAATACATGGTGAGGGTGGATGGAATCAAGGGAGTGGGGAGAGGAATCAGGAGAGAGACCCAGGATTCAGGGAGGATTCCGGAGGAAAATCATCGTGGGGTAGAGGAGAGACTCTGGATCGGAGTGACTGACTGGAAAGTGAGTGAGAAGACCATAGAGGGAGGAAAGAGGGAGACGCGAGAGAGAGGCAAGGTGGAGAGATAGTGGAGAGAATAGGGATCATCAGGAAAGACAGTGAGTGGAAATGGAGAGGAGGATCAGAGAGTGAGAGAGATCCGAAAGGAGAGGAGAGACAAGGAGGAGGGTAGATGGAAGGGGACACTAAGATCCTGAATCGAAGGAGTGAGTGAGAATCATCTTTAGAATCAAAGAGACACAAAAGGTAGATATTGAAGATAATGGAGAGAGATAGATGGATGGGGTAAGGGTAGAGTGGAGGAAAGAAGGAAGGAAGGAGGGAAGAGTGGTGGAAGAGGAGATATCGAGGGAGGAGGAGAAAGTCGTTCCGAGAGGGAGGATAAAGGTGGAGGGAGAGGAGAAGAGTGGAGGGAGGAAAGAGAGACCCGGGAGACAAGAGTGGAAAAGGGAGTGGAGAGAGAGAGGGAGGGAGAGATCAGAGGGTCAGATCCAGTGGATCGGAAGGAATGGAAGGAGAGACCAGAGGATCAAGCATGGAGAGGAAGGGGAGGAGGATAAGATCCGAGAGAGAGAGAGAGAGAGAGAGAGAGAGAGAGAGAGAGAGGAGAGAGAGAGAGAGATAAGAGAGGCAAAGGGGTAGGGAGGGGTGAGAGAGGGAAGAGAGGGAAAGGGAAGGAAGGAGGGAATGGAGGGAGGAGAGATATATGGAGAAGGGGAGGGGTTTAGGGTTATGGGTAGATGGGAGAGATATAGAGGGATTTAGTCAAAGACAAAACCCCAACCTTAGGATTTTTCCAACACCATAAAATACTAGTAACATAAGATAGGACAGGAAAGGAACATAAGACAGGATAGGAAAGGACATATTCAAAAGATGTAACATACTGTGTTGATATGTCCTTCAATCTTCTTAAGAAGATCCATGATTTGTTTATAAAGGAAGTGACTTCATAGATGCATCAAGTTAAATTATGCATCTTTTAAACAATGAGGAAGAATTTCAAGTTGTTGTCAAGCCCCTCTCACCATAACCCTATTGGACAGTCACACATCACATAGGAAGGTGGGTTGTTAGGTCACCCACATATGTGACAGGTGGTTGTCCAATAAAGATAAAATGAGGAGACTATGTGTATTTATTACACATAACAAAAGAATAGCAATGGTTGAATCAAGTTAATTATACAAGTACAAGGACAACACCTTTGCAAGAGGTACATGAGGCAAAGGGGATTGCTATCATTCATTCATGGGTGTATTGGTGAAAGTGAATGCAATAGGTAAAGGTCATTTTCATTGATAAGGACAACCAAAAATGAATGCTACAATGGTCTCATTGATCCGGGGGACAATTTTTCAGTGAAAATTGAAGTGTTCCCAATGCTCCAGATTTCAGCTTCATCAGAAAGAGAACGACGTCCTGATTCCAACGCAACTTGAACGGGTCGAAGAGGACTCCGTTTGTGCAAGTTACGGCCAGTCAAACTTCCAGTCAACTGGGTTCAGGGGCGTCTAGAAGGCGGAAAAAATAATCATCTCGGAAATCAACGGAACCAGCGTCATCGCGAAGAGCTCGTCGAGACGATTTCGACGGCGTTCGTTTCGTCGAAATCCGACGTCGCATGCTCAAGATACAAGTAGTCAAAGTTTTGAGTTGACTTTCTATATGATTGTACGGATGATAACGTCAGCAGATCAACCGTACTGTACGGAATCATAGGTACGGACCAATCACAATGTGACACGTGTCCAGCCGTACGGTACGGACATCCTACGTGGCAGTCCAGTCATCATCCGAGTCAGCATATGCGGTAAATAGGGCTCTGACACGTGGCGCACAGTCAGCGTACGGAGATCAGAGTAAGCGGCTTTGTCAGCAACGCGCAGACAGTCTAGTCAGCATTGGCGGCGAATCACATCTGGACACGTGTCCTCCTTCGTCTGCACATTTGGTTTGTTTGGCTCAACAAAATGTGGGTGCGGTTTGAACCGTTAACCTCCAATGTCCGAAACCGCCGGTGGCCGTTGTGCCAAACAACTGCGCCCACTATATTTATCGGCCCGATTTGTTTTATTGTTTAATTTGTGTGGCAGTGGTTTTAAAACAGCCGGCGGAGGTTGGAACCCGCGACCTCGCGCCGGGCAAAAATAGTATATACAGTTGAGCCCGCGAGCCGTTTGTAATTATATAGAGAGTTTGGTTCTTTTTGTTATGTGATTTAAACCGAAATCATAACAAAATGGCTTTTTAAGCCACAAACAATCAAAACTACCCATAACAACCTGAACCAGAAAGCAAAATGGAGATACCAGAGATCTTGTACGAGGTCATAAGGAAGTTGAGCATTTAATTTGGTTGTTAAGCCTAATTAGGCAAATTTCTTGTATAAATAGAGGGGTAGAGATGGGTTTTTTGACAAGTCCAGGTGGAGATAGCGAGAGAATGCCCGAGAGATTGAAGACGTTTCTGCATATCAGAGTACTGTCATGCTGCTGAATGCTTGAAGGAGATAGTCTTGAAGCCATTGTAATTGAATTTGGAGCTAATCGGATCGGTCCTCCATTGGAGAGGGACCCGGAGACGTAGTCCTTAGGGACGAACTCCGTTATCAACTTTGGTTTCGTCTCTCTATTCTTCTCTCTTTTCTTTCTCAGTTTATTCTTGGCATTTAATTATTTTATGTTCATTTATTTCATTTGAGCATTTAATTTGTAATCATTTAAATTAAATGTTGTAATAATCGATCTTTTACGTTAAGCATTCTGTAAGCAATAAGTCCTAGATCCTAAATAGATCAAGTTGGTATCAGAGCTATGTATGTGGCTTGTATTGCAATTTGAATGCTAACGAGATCCAGGTTGCAACGAGGCGAAGGAGAACTTGAAGAATACAATCCAGAAATCGGAAGACGAAGAGTTAATCAACCGTCACAGATGGAAGCGAAAGAAGGTGGACAAAGTTCAGAGCTTAGTGTCAAGGATTTCCAGAAGCTATTTCTTGACATGAAGGCAATGGTGGACGAACTTTATGCTGAAAAGAAGAAGCACGAAAAGGGAGGTTCTTCAAAGCACAAGAAGCAGGAAGATCATAAAGACACAGAGGGGAAAGCTCCAAAAACTCCTTCTCCTCCATCTTCTCCCTCTTCTTCTTCTCCCCCTTCTTCTCCTCCTTCTCCTTCTCCTTCTTCTAATGTAAATCCATTTAAGAGCAAGTCTAAGCCTGTAATTAAGCTTGATGTAAAATTTGAGTTACCTAAATACTGTGGGGAGTTAAATGCTGAGAAGTTAGACGATTGGGTCCAACAAGTAGAAGTATACTGTAGGATTCAAGGCCTAGTAGAAGATGCTTCTAGGATTCAATTAGCAACTCTCCGGTTGGGAGGTACAGCTCTCACCTGGTGGGAGAGTAAAACTCGTGAAGAAATTGCTCGCCATGGTCAAGTTAACATGTCTTGGATGGAGTTTGTTGCTGCCCTTAGGAAACAATTCTACCCTTTAGGTTACATGCAACAGTTAACCATGAATTGGCAAACCTTTAGGCAAGGTAAGGGGCAGTCTGTCCAGGAGTATACTCATGAGTTTAGGAAACGGGCCATTGCTCTAAATGTTCCCTTGTATACCCAAGACACATTACTTAAGTATATTGGTGGTTTACATTCTTACCTTAGGCACACTATTTTGATGTTGAGTCCCAACAATCTAGACGAGGTGTCTGTTCAAGCTACTCATATAGAGTCAAGGGGTAAGAATACATTTAGTGATAACTTTTCTAAGAAGCCATCTAAGTTTGAGGGTAAGTCTAAAGGGAAAGACAAAGACAAAGATAAAGGCAAAGGGAAGAAAATAGCTACAACTCAGAAAGAGGGTGAGAAACCCACATGCTCCCATTGCAAGAAAGAGGGGCATGATGATTCGAGATGTTGGAAGCTTCATCCTGAATTGAGGCCGAAAAGATATGGAGGTAATAAAGGCAAGACTACTGCAGTGATTCAACAGGATCTTGGTTCAGACTCCGGAGATGAGACAAAGATTGTTGCTACTGGAATCCAAGGTAAAGGGAAAGGTATATCTCTCTCATCTGATGCAAGTTTTTCTAATGCCAGTGCAAGTACAAGTAAAGAATCTTCTCCTAAGGTTGATAAGCAAAGAAATGAATTGTTTCACATTCGTGTTGTAACAAAACACACTAAGATTGATACTCTGTTTGATACGGGTTCACAAGTCAATTTAATATCTGAAGAAGTTGTAAAGAAACTTAATTTGGCTACAACACCTCATCCAAAACCATATCCACTCGGATGGGTTTGCGATGATGCTCAACTACAAGTAACTAAACAATGTAAATTGAGATTTGCTATCACTGCAAACTTTGTAGATGAGGTAGAAGTCGATGTGGTCCCTTTGGATATTTGTGGGCTTGTGTTAGGGAGTCCTTATCTTTATGACAGAAAAGCAATCTTTTATAGGGAGGAGAATAAGTATCATCTTTTTAAAGATGGAGTAGAATACATTGTACGGGCACATAAGGTGAAGACTAATCTTACACTAGTTAATGCTGGTCAAATGAAGAGGTTGGTCAACTCAAGTAAAAACTTTGCATTGATGCTTGTAAAAGCCAAAGAAGATGATAAATCTGAGGTATTCAGTCGAACTTTGAAAGATCATGTAAGTCATGTAAAGAAAGTCTTTGATGTATTGAGAAAAGAAAAATTGTATGTAAAGATGTCTAAATGCAAATTTGCTAAGACATCCTTAGTGTACTTAGGCTATGTCGTAGGGAGTGGTCAATTGAAAGTAGACCCTGCGAAGGTCGAAGCTATTGTAAAATGGCCTAAGCCAAGTACAGTCATAGAGGTCAGAAGTTTTCTAGGTGCAGTTCAGTACTGGAGAAAGTTTATTGCAAACTTCTCTTTTATAGCATCACCATTACATGCATTAACCAGTACAAAGGCAACTTTTCAGTGGGGAGGTCCACAACAGAAGGCTTTCGACACTTTGAAGGGAAAGTTGAGCACCGCACTAGTTTTGGCCTTACCAGATCTACATCAACCATTTGAGATCGAGACAGATGCGAGTGGGTTTGCCATGGGAGCAGTACTCATGCAAGGAGGTAAACCAGTTTGCTACCACTCTGAAACTTTTTTAGGAGCAGTAAGTAACTATCCCACATATGATAAAGAACTTTATGCTTTAGTTCAGAGTGTTAAAAAATGGAAACATTACATAATGGGGAAAGAAACTGTAATCCACACTGATCACCAGCCACTTCAATACTTGCACTCACAAACTAAACTGCAACAAAGTAGGCACTTTCGGTGGATGGGTTTTCTACAACAGTTTCATTTGGTAATTAAGTATAAGAAAGGTACCCATAACAAAGTAGCAGACATGCTCTCTAGACCTCCTATGATGAATGCTTTGATAATCCTTCAGAATAGTTCTATGGTTCATGAAAGTTTTCAGGAACAATATGATAATGATGAGAACTTTAAGGATATCTATGTTGCTTTAATGAATGGTAAACATGTAGAAGAGAAAGACTATTATGTGCAAGATAAACTGTTATATCACTTGGGTAAATTATGTGTTCCAAAAGATGAACAAGCACAGGTGATTAGAGAAGCACATACCTCATTGATTGCAGGACACTTTGGGGTAAACAAAACATTGACTCAGCTGCAAAAATATTGTTATTGGCCCCATATGCAAGAAACTGTAACTAAGTATATTAGAGGTTGGGTTATGTGTGCAACTAGTAAGCCTAGTAATAGGAAATTGGGGCTGTACACGCCTCTACCTATACCTTCTCGTCCATGGGAAAGTGTGTCATGGATTTTTTGGGGGGTTACCTATGTCTAGGAAAGGACATGATTATTTGTATGTAGTAGTTGATCGGTTCAGCAAAATGTGTATCTTAATGCCATGTAAAAAGCAAGTCACTGCTGAACTGATAGCTCATTTGTACTTTCAATTTGTATGGGTTCATTTTGGGTTACCTACTTCTATTGTATCGGATCGAGATTCTCGATTCTTGGGGGAATTTTGGTCAACTTTGTGGGGACTCATGGACACCAAGCTGAAGAAGAGTACAACCTTCCATCCGCAGACCAACGGGCAGATAGAGGTTGTAAACAGGACAGTTGTGCATCTACTCAGAGGTTACTACAGTAAACATCCTAAGTTGTGGGATGAGAGTCTTCATTATGTGCAACATGCCTACAACCATGCAACACACTCTTCTACTAAGAGGTCTCCTTTTGAGACATGCTTTGGTTATGTGCCCGGGAGCACTGAATGGATTTTTCTTTGGGAAAGATGATGTTGAAGATGGACGCCATGATGCGTGAGAAGGCTTTGAAGTTCATCCAGTCCAAGCTACCCATCGTGCGCTGAAGCACTATTGAAACAGCAGTCAAGCAAATACAAAGGTTCACATGACAAGCATCGCACTGATCATCATTTTTAGGTTGGAGACAGAGTTTGGTTACATATCAGCAAGGAAAGGATGCAAGGTGAAGGTAAAAAGCTTAAGCCAATTAGGTATGGTCCTTTTGAGATCCTTGAGAAGATTGGTACTAATGCCTTCCGCCTCAATCTTCCTCCATACATGCATATTTACTCGGTTGTTAATGTTGAGAATTTGAAACTGTATGAGCCTCCAATGATCCTAGATGAAGTCTCAGAAATTCAAGTTCCATCAGTTGATGACCTTTCACCAGAGTACATGTCAGAGTTGCCAGAAGATGTTATTCTCGATAGGAATGTCAGAACTTCACAAAGAGGAGATGTTGAGTACCTCAGAGTGGGCTTGAAGGGGATGCATCCAAGCAAAGCAAGATGGATTGGCAAAGCGAGGGAACTTCACCTCACTTACTTTCCGGCAATCAAGCTTTCAGAGGTCCCAAAGCTTCCAGTAGAGGCCTGATCCGGAGACAATTTTTCAAGAAAATTGAAGTAGTTTGGGGCTGCCCGCATATCGCCTTTCCATCGTAAAGAGAACAACGCTCCGCAACGCGAACTTTGAACGGGTGAAAAGGGACCTCATGAAAAGCTACGGCTACCAAACTTCCAACAACCGGCTTCGTGGGGTCTGCATATTAAAAAAATAATCATCCTCCCGAAATTGATCAAGCAACATCATCGGAAGAGTTCGCCGAGACTATCTGACGGTGTTCGCTTTCTGCTGAATCAGACATCGCGATGCTCAAGATAAGGCAACCAAAAGTTTATTGATCTTTCTAGCCGACAGTATGATGATCGCCAGCATATCAGTCCGTATTTCGTACCGGAATCCATATGGATCAATTTACCAGACACGTAAGGGTGACCTATCCGACGGTTCAATCATATGTTGACACGTGGCATCCGTACGGATGACGTGGCATCATCCGTGGCAGACAACTCGGCAACAGTAGGCAGACACGTGGCATCAGACGTGGCAAAGTCTGGCAAATGGCGTTCTGACATGTGTCATCCAGTCAGCGTACGGGCTTGTCTTGTCATCATACAGCGTGGCAAGTTTTGACGAATGATCATTTGACACGTTGCACGGAGTCAGCGTACGGAAGTCTTCGTCAGCGTCTTTGTCAGCACACACGTCGGATGTCTCCAGCGAAAGATAGCGTGACACGTGTCAATTTCTTTGGCCAGCGAGTTGTTGATCGGATCGCTAAAATATCGGATGGGAGTGAACCCGCGACCTCTCCGGAGTCAGTCAGTTGGTTCGCCGTTGCGCCGGGCAAAACTACCACGACTAAATGGGGATGGCCATTTGTTTTCTTGCTAATTCCGTTGGATTTTGTTTTAAAATGGCCGGTCGGGGTTTTGAACCCCCGACCATCCGACCTAACAAAAAGTATTCTAACCACTGCGCCACGCCAGCATTCTAAATTATATGTGGCGTCGGATTAATTTGTTATGGTACTGTTGGCCGAGCCATATCAAAATGGCTTAATCAAGCCAAAACAAACAAAACGCCCAAAACAACCTATAACCAAAAGATTGTAGAGAGCAAAATAGACCTGATACGAGCTGATCAGGGAGGATATGCAATTAATTTTATGGTTAAGCCATATTAGGCAAGTTTTTTTGTATAAAAGGAGGGGTATAGACCTTGTTTTGACAAGTCCAGGTTGAGATAGCGGGAGAATGCTCGAGAGTTCTTGAAGACATTTCTGCATATCAGAGTACTGTCATGCTGCTGAATGCTTGAAGGAGATAGTCTTGAAGCCATTGTAATTGAATTTGGAGCTAATCGGATCAGTCCTCCATTGGAGAGGGACCCGGAGACGTAGTCCTTAGGGACGAACTCCGTTATCAACTTTGGTTTTGTCTCTCTATTCTTCTCTCTTTTCTTTCTCAGTTTATCTTGGCATTTATTTAATTATTTTATGTTATGTTCATTATTTCATTTGAGCATTTAAATTGTAATCATTTAAATTAAATGTTGTAATAATCGATCTTTTATGTTAAGCATTCTGTAAGCAATAAGTCCTAGATCCTAAATAGATCACACTATGATGTCCTGCAAAATGCGGATGTCTCACTGACGAAAGAGAATAGCGGTATAAATTTTGGGGGATTTCTATGAGGTCTTTCCGACAAGTAATGGTTTTACTGATAGTGATGGGTCTACTGTGGACTTCGGCGAGACCTCTTGCCATAGGCAATAGTCTGGGCGATGGAAGGGGGATATCGATATAACTCTTGGAAGCTCACTATGACCTCTTGTTGAATGTGATTGTCTCACCAACGGAGGGACACTTTAGCATAACATTGAGCCTCGCCGAGACTCTTGGCCGAATTCCTTGCACTCGTTGTGACCTCTGGCCGACAATGATAGTCTAGGCAACCATCTTTGACATCGATGTAACTTTTTCCGCTCGCTATGAAGTCTCACCGATAGTTGTGTGTCATGTCGATAGCTGCTGTGGGGCATTATAAGCATCAGGGAGACACGGCTAGTGTCTCACCAACATGCGATTCTGTTTGAATGACTTTTGACCGCCTGAAGATCCTATGTGGTGTTTTTTCAAAAAATCAGAGGAAGCTAAAGGTGAATCATTGGCAGTTTGATTGATTGACTATTCTTGTGAGGAGGATCAACAGAGCATTAACGACATCGATCTACTCTGAGATCAAAGATGATCAATCAGGTTGGTGAATAATGGCTATGGGGATCTAACATGAAAGTCGGATGCTGCTTCTCAAGGGGGTCAACTTGTGGAAGGATCTAAAATGGTAGAAAGGCCGAAGGGGAAGGAGCTACAAGTCTTAGTAACAATTGTGATGTCTACTGGAAAAGGTAGATCGACATTAATGATAGTGCTTCAGAACACTCAAAGAAGCTCTTCAAAGAAGTCTCGAGGTTGGACACGAGGGCCATAAGTTAATGCGATGGTTGCAAAAGATCTAAAAGGCCATCCCTGGAGCGATCCTTCACCAACATGGACACGGGGGATGCACATTGAATGCAACATTAACTTTATTCCAAAAGATCTGAGGACCGACGTGTTTAGGAACCGACTCATTTTTTATAAACCCTGGGGCGGAGGCTGACACTTTTAGTTTTTTGTTGTATATCTGGCATTTTTGCCTCATTTTGTAAGGTAGTTCTTCATATGCAGATAGAGACTTTGTGACTTTAGAAGTCCCTTGTCATACTTTTGCAGATTTTGTAACTTATTTGGAGCATGATATATAAAATTTACCTTGGTTACCATTGATGGTTCAATTTTCCTTCTGCTTCTTGCAAAATATTGTGCATTTTCAAGTGATTGATCAAGCTACTTTGTGAAATTTTTCTATTTCCTTATAGCTTTGTCTCATGTTAGCATGCCTTTCTTTGCAAAAGTAGTATTATGTAGGTTACAAATTATGTTTTACTGAATTGCACATGAACTTTTAATTTGTGAAAAATTGCTTTTCCTTCTTAAAAGTGTGTGCATGTCAAACCTGTTTGTGAAATACTTATGCATAATCTACAAAAACTTGTTGTGCAGTCCCATATCCATCATCAGTATTCAAGTGTAACCTGAGTGTTTCATTGCTCCTGTCAATTTGGTGTATCACCATAGGATTTAATTTTCATTTCCATGCACTCCTTCTCCCTTTTCCTTACAAAGATCAGTAGTTATGTAATAACACAAAGGAGGTCAGCCTTCTCCAGAGGTTCTTTTCCATTTTTAGGTGACCCGCAACCTGGAAAAGTTCCCATGTTTCTCTGAAGTATCCAGTTTCTGCAACTTGATAAGGGTGCAATTTCAATAGATAACAGTGACAATAATCTACTTATAGTTTAATAAAACACTATTTTTATAAGAAGGCTTGACATTAGAAAGATAAGTGTTTCTTATAGTTTAATAAAACATTATTATAGTATTACCAACATATACTATTGTATGCTTGCATGGCTTCTTAGTTAATATATGGGGAGATAGAGATAGATGGGGAGAGAAAGAGAGAGAGATAGAGATATATGGGAAGAGAAAGAGAAATGGAGACAGGAAGATAAGAGAGAGATAGAGAGGGATAGGGAGGGAGAGATGGTGAGAGATAGAGAGGGGGAGATAGAGAGGGGGAGGGAGAGAAAGGGATATAGATAGGTAGAGGAGGAGAGATAGAGAAGAGGGGGAGAGAGGGAGAGATAGGTTGAATAGGAAGAGAGAGAAGAGAGGGAGATAGATAGGTAGAAAAGGGGGAGAAAGAAGAGGGGGGAGGGAGAGTGATATGTAGAAAGGGAGAGAGAGAAGAAGATAGGGGAGAGAGGGAGAGATAGCTCAATATATATAGAGGGAGAGGGAGAGACATAGAAAGGGGGTGATATAGAGAGATAGAGGGGGAAGGTGAAAGAGATAGAGAGATCATGATAGAGGTAGAGAAAAATATGGATAGAAAGAGATAGAAAAAGGAGTGAAAGGGAGATAAAAAGATAAATAGAGATACAGATATAGAGTAGGAGAGATGGAGGGAGAGATGGAGTGAATGAGAGAGAAAGGGGGGAGAGGGAGAGAGATAGCTCAATAGATAGAGGGGGAAAAGGGAATGACATAGATAGTGGGAGATATAGAGAGATAGAGAGTGACAGGGAGAGATATATCAATCACCCTCCCTATATCTCTATCTATTCATCCTTATCTCTTTATCTCTCTACCTCTCTATATCTCTTTGTCTCCCTTTCTATTTATATGTTTCTCATTATCTCCCTCTCTCTCTATATTTTCTTCCCTATATTTATCTTTGTCTCTTTAAGTTTTCAATGGGTACATTGAAGAGGTCTTAAAGGAGAATTATCATATCTTTAATCAAATGGCATGCTACCTTGAGCATAACTCCCCAAGGACACATGCCATCCTTGGATTGTTGACATGAAACAACCAATCAAAATTTATTTTCTCTCTCATGCTCTCTCTCTCTCTCTCCCTATCTATCTAAGTTCATCTCTTTGTCTCATTCTCTATATTTTTGGTTTCTATCTCTCTTTGTATTAGCTAATAGGCTACATATATTGTAAGATTTGAGCTTGAAAGAAATCTCATGATTGGAAACCACTATTGTGTCGTTGAAAAAAAAGTTTCAACTACCATTTAATGGTAAACCAATTGTAGTGTAATGTTAAAATCCTCTAAAATATCAGGTAAAAGCCTATATATACTATTATATAATAATAAATATAATTATATTATAAATAATTTAATCTAATATTACTATTATATTAAATATATATTATATTGATTATATTTTGTATTATATAAAAATATACTTATTTTTAATTATTAATTATAATAATTTTATATGTATTTAATAATTTTGTTAAAGAACATAATATATAATTATAATAAGTCAAATAATTATATTATTTATTATGTAAAATATAGCTAATATATACTTAACTATATTGTAGAATATTAAAAACTAGCTAAATGGCACCATAATTTTCAATTTAATTAACATACTCTAAAACCTAACAAAACTAGGTTGTAGCTCATCAAATTGGAGAAGTGAAAGGTCAATACCAGCGCCGAGGAAGAGTTTGTAGGAGTGAAAACAGGGTCAATACCAATGTTGAGGAAGAGTTTTGAGTTAAAACAAAGTCAATACCAGCGCCGACGAAGAGTTTGGAGGAGTGAAAATAAGGTCAATACCAATGTCGAGGAAGAGTTTGGAGGAGTGAAAACAAGGTCAATACTAGCACCAAGGACGAGATTGAGGGCACTCGGAAAATTGACGACCAAAGGACAATGAGTACTGTAAGTTTTTCACCCCCATTCTCTTTAACCTACAATTTTCATGCCTAGTTTCCAAAGATCTTCTCGTACATTAGCACCCCCATTCTTGTAAAATGGTATAAGATGAGACAAAAAAAAAAAGCTTAGTCTTTCACATTTTTATTGACCAGCCTCAGGTCTTGGAAAAACTCCCATAATCTACCCACATCTTGGTTGAGGTCTAGGATTTCATCACGCATAGCCTTCATCGCATGAATCTGAAGTAATTATAGACTTAAAGCCCAAGTATATGCTAGGCTAAGCTAGATCTAATGAATGGAAATAGACGCATACAATTCTTCTTTAATACCTCCACCACAAACAAATGCAAGGAGAGGTCTCCTCCCTTCTTGGTAGTGATAACCTCCTCCACACACAACCCTTAAAAATTATGAATAGAGGAATATAATCTTTGAAGAACTCAAAGTTGATTCTCTCCTACCTGTTTCAATTAGTCATTTTATCCCTACAAACATTTATAGAGATTACTAGAGGCACATAGACCAATTCTTCATAATAAAAGAATTTGATCATATTTTTCCAATAATGGCATTATGAGAAAACCTTAGGTTAAATAAATAATTCCTAGCTAAGTTTTTTAAATCACGTCCAACCATATAAGAGAAGACCACTGCTATGTGTACTTGGATACCATGGAGAAAGGCTCTTTGGGAACTTTCATCAATCAAGGTATTGTTAAATTTTAACACCTAAAAGTGAGAATGAAGAATCTTTCCTAGGATGGTGGCCATCCCATTATAGCTCTTAGAGTTAGAGATATTTTTGTTTCGAAGTAGAGATATTTTAAGTTATCAAATCTACCATCATACATAATTAAAATGTTGTTGTTTCAAATTACTATGAGCACTTACTTTCACTATTTGAAGATGTTGAAACCTTGTCATAGAGAACTAGAACATTGATGCAACCACTCATCCTACCTTAAAACATACCAAAAGTCTCCTAGCAATTAGACATAGGAAAATTTAAGATGATTTAAAAAAAATTATTGCCAAAGCATAAACTTATGATGACTTAACCAAGCCTAGTACACACTCCCTCCCTGTTAACCACTTAGACATATGGAAATTAAATGTAAATTTGTTGCTATTTTTATTCATGTAGGTGTCCAATAAACCACTTGGTGGTGTTTCCCTTCAAGTTTATTTACTTAAATGAAGAGAAAAGGTCCTTTGATTACAATTAGAGAATACATTTGAGGCCTTAGTTGTGTAACTGGTGGACCATAGTCACATTTAACACTTGTTACAAAGTTTGGGAGTTAAAACGTTAAGTAAATTTGATTTTTGATGGACACATTTAGACGGTAGTAACAATAACTTGCAATCTATCAAGACTTGATTACCTTATAACCTATCAAATTCTAGCGATGAAATGATAGATTAATTGTAACAACCAAGTCTGATAGCTTGAAAACTTCTACAATTTTTTTTTGTTGAAATAAATTTTTATATAAGAATCACCTTTCCAATATATACATAACACTTCAACTGCAACCTCATTAAAAATGAATAACAACATCAAGGTCCAAACGCTTGCTATGGTGTATACAACGAGTAAGGCTTGCTCACCACCCGACTGTATTGGCATCATGAAGCCACGTGGACTCTAGACAAACCCCCGAGCAAGAAGGGGACTACCATTAACTAAATTACTTATTGATAGTCCCAAACCCTAAAGCTGATAATTAGTGGGTATTCAACCCTTTCTAGGACTAAATTCCCTAGATAGTTCCTCGTCGGTTGACACCCACTTAGGTGTAACAATGATTCACTATCCGTAAGCATGATATTAGGTGAAAGTCATGTTTTTAATATCAAACATCTAATAATAAGAACATTTAATAACCATTGAATTGATTTATCCTAGAAATCAAGAATTAAATGATGGAAATCTCAAGGATAAGATACTCAATCAACACCTTTTCGATTGTGTTCATAAGCTTATGGATATAAATTTCTAAGATTGAATTGAAAAGAATTAGGATCTAATTGACTTAAAATCTTGTATTTTAAAGAATCAATTAATCTGATACTATGTTATCGAAACTAAGATCATTTTTCCAACTCCTGTTCAATCTGTAATTTAAGAGTTATATCCTCATGATTTGTAACTTTTGGAATTTGCATGAAGTTTAATGACAAGTAGTAAAGAGAGAAGAGAGATAAGTTACCTCTGCCTTTGGTGAGGTGATCCAATCCTTCAATTACGATAAGATGAAATAGTTAAACATCTCAAGCAAATAACACTTTTAAATTCTATTGGAATATGATTCCTTCTTAAATTAACTTAATTAGAAATTACAGTATCAAACAATTCTTATGAATTTAAAAATAGAGTCTATTATAAAATGAAAGAAGGGAAGATTCAATCATATTATGTTTTACCCGAACTCTTTAATAAATTCTAGTTCCAATACTATTGGAACATCTATTCCCTATAAACCACATAGTGTAAACATCTGTACTTGAGTTTGCTAAAATTCAATAATGTTAGATAAAATTATCTAAAGTGATGATGCACAAGGAATGGACACATCTCATGTCTTATGTATTATTTCAGTCAAAGGGTTAGAAGTTGATATGATTGTAAATGTGCATGACATACAAAGAGGACAGCCCTTACCACACCAAATGGATAGTGAGCAGCTATATCAACTCTTGAGCAGCAAATTCAACTTAAGAGCAGCAAATTCGTTCACAAAGTAACAATGAAAAGAGGGCAGTAAACTTATAAGTTATTGGGGAGATATCAAGGTTAAGAGCAGCAATTAATACCCAATTAATTGCAGCAAAGATGCCATAATAAGTGCAAAAAATTATGTCCAAAAGATGACAGCAAATAATGAAATAAAAGTGCAGCACATACTGTAGACATGCAAAATGTACAAGTTGACATTGCGCATCTAACTTTGATCTACTAACATCGTTTCTTCCTAAATCATCCCTCGGTCTAACTGTTTAATCAAATTCCCCTATCTAATTAAATTCATCAATATTCGTCTCTTAATTAAATAAATTATTTTGTCTAATTAAGTCACTTTCCCTTGTTAATTAAATCAATTCATCTGATCTAATTATCCCTATTTAATTAAATAATCAATTTATTTGATTAAATCTCTAAAGTCTATCTGTTAAATTAAATAAATTAAAACCTTATTTAATTTAATCTAGTACCATCCCTTTTAATTAAATAAATCAAAATCTTTATTTAATTAGCCTCTTATCATATTCCTCTCTTTTTTATTTAAATGAATCCAAAAATCTAAATCAAATTGTCAAATCAGCTAAATATCCCCTTAAATTAATCAAATCCTGATTAATTTAACTCTAATCACCAAATCCTCTAGATTTCGCACTTGCACAATTAAATCATTTATTTGATTTAATAATTCTATTTTCATTCAAAAGGCATCTAAGCCCCCCAAAAGGACTGTCCATCCAACAAAGCATTTAAAGCTCTTACATTGTCTCTTACATGTCTCCCACTTGGCATTTAACTCATTTTTTTATCCCCCCTAAACATGTCATCTCATCAAATTCAAATTTCAAACTTGCACAATCCTCAAAACTTGCTCAACCTTCATCCTCGCACATGTTGACAAGTGGCATTATATCATTGGTTGAATCTTTGTCCCACATTGATCAAATTTGGACATCTCTTCAACTTATCATTCTATAAATACACTGCTTCACCATTCATTTTAGCATCCACATCTCAAGCAAAGTTACCATGCTAAAATACTTAGCAATCCTCATCCATCTCATTGAATCATAGCTAGTTTTTTGCAGATTTTAAGCTTGGAGCATACATTCAAAGTCTTCATCAAGTGGATCAATCATCTTCAATCAACATTTGCATTCAAGGAGTTGGGAAAGGGCAAATCTCCACACACCTATTTGCACCAACTCCCTTAAGAGATCAAGAGTTTGCTTGCATTAGATAGGATTTAATTGTTTCATTTGTGTTCTTCATTTTCATTTCTTATCTTTTGCAAATTTCAAATGGATTTCTTGAGGAATCATTGGTTTCTAATCTTGTGTTTGATCTAATTGTTTGCATGTTTATTGTGTTTGTGCAAGGTATAGATTCAAATGGTTCACATATTGGCGCTAGAAGGAGGGCATACACCTCAAATCCAACACGTTTTTTTATAAAATTTCGCTGTTTTTTGACAGCACTATTCATTAACCCGCATATGATCACTATTTTAGTGTTTTTAGAGTCAATTTTAAAATGACCATATCTTGGTCATACGTAGGTCTTTTTTGATGCTTTTTTTTTAAAAATAGGGTAGAATTTCACAAGCTATCCAATGGTGTAGGTGTTTACTAACTATAAATTAGTTAAAATTTTCAAATTTACATTTAAAGTAAACACATGATAACTTGGCTAAATTTTAGGGTGTTTTGGTAAATGGTTTATCTAACCCCTATATCCTTTTGTTTCTTTTGATCTCATCTAACATTTTGATCACTTTTGTAGGTCGGAAATTGAAATCAAAAGAAAGAGGAGCATGGAGATGATATTTTATCTAATCAAAGTGTTTTTTAACACTTAAGTGTTTGTTTAACACTTCTTCAAAGAATTTGTCATCCTTCTCCTTCTTAGGACACTAGTTTTCAATTGGGATTAAAAAGAACCTTTTTTCATTTCTTGCAAAGGTTAAAATGAACTTTAGGATCACAACTTACTAGATTTGGTTTTATTGGATTAACAATTGAACAAGGCAATTTCTCACACTTCATTTGGTGCTTTAAAATGAAATCATCATTGCATTTGAGGGTTTAAAAAGAACAAGTGTAGTTTTGTTTGTTTGTGAGGGCTTACTTAGACTAAAGCCATTGGAAAAGGACGTATGCGCTTCTCTCGCGCTTTATAGCGATCTTGAGAATCAAAAGGTCTTTCCCATGACTTTGGGTTGAGATAAAGCAATCACCTCCACACTTCGATTTAGCTTAAAACTTGCTATGCATATCTCTTTAGTTTACAAGTGATTGATCGAAGGCGAATATTGTTGTTCTTAGCTCACTTTTGTTTATCTTAGAGGCCCTGCCGTGGGGAAAAAGTACTCACCCAAGGGAATGACTCAACCAGTAACACTCTAAAGCCAAGAGTATTTCCAACTGGGATAGAAATGTGGGTATTGGAGTAAACGCTAATATCACGCAGCAAATTGAATTCACAAGATGGAAAGGACCTTGCCACGCGGTCAACTCCTACGTAATGGAAAGTCCTACTAGAACCCATGTGCTAGAATTTTCCAAAATCCTTTAATCTGTTTGTTGGTGCAAGCAATCCACGCTCAGTCAGCCCCACAATTTTAATACGCTTTAGTAGATGGAAAGCATGCCATGGGAGTTTCATGGTGTTGGTGCTTGCCTCCCAGAGTAAGTGAGCGCCGTGGAGGGGAGCCAGTAATAAGAATCCATCCGCTAAAAGTAAAGGAGGCCGGATCGGTTCAAGTGGGGACTCAACAAACATTGTCTATCACATCCATAGGATTGTACATGCTTTTGGGTTACAAAAACACATGCTTGTTCGTAAACATTGGAAAACAAACACTTAAACATGATCATGCAAATTTCAAACCCCTTTTGATAGAGAAAATACCTTTTGACAAATTTAAGTGTTGTTGCCTTCCCTTGGGATTATGTCCTTAGAGGTTTCTCATCACTTGAATTTATATCGTCATTTGTTCTAACTAGGGTTAACCTAGGAAATCCCTTTGCCTCAATTTCTTGGAACTCCCACACAACACTTTGTGGGAAGAAAAGGAATTTTGACATAGGACATCTTTAGTTTGAAACATAATCAAGAAAGTGTATTTGGTAAAAAAGAAGTCATTAAAAGCAAAGATAAGCAATTGAGCCCCACACATGTCTTTTCAATGATTTCTCACAAGATCAAGATACAAAACCCAAGAAAAGGAAACTTAGCCCAAAGCAACATCAACAAAAACTCAAAAGGTTATATGATTTTAGAGAAAAGTTGTTGGCTAATTTCTATCGACATGCTTCAAGAGACAATCCCACTTTATATTCATTTTACTACACACAAAATCCAAGATTGTTTCAAGGGATTGGATACCTTGCTTAGGGCATAACATGTGCTTCAATACCTTGGTCTTGTTAAACAAAAGTCTAAACTAGGGTCATTCTAAGATCAAAACAAACATTCATCCATCAAAAACATCAACAGCCATAAACATCTCACCAACATTTTGAGAAAATCTTGATACAACTATGCTAGACTCCTTTGGTAGACATCAAAACTTTTCAAACATGAGACTTTGAGTTCTTCAAACATCAACATCAAACTTGTTCAACTCAAGTGTGTGTGAATGAATCCTTTTGCACATGCTTAGTTGAATTATCACTTTGTTCCAATTAATGGTGGATAGATGCATCCTTCTCCCATCACTAATTTGGATTATCTTTTGGTTAACTTGTGAGTAGA
Organism: Sequoia sempervirens; assembly: GCA_007258455.2. Lineage (NCBI taxonomy): Eukaryota > Viridiplantae > Streptophyta > Pinopsida > Cupressales > Cupressaceae > Sequoia > Sequoia sempervirens. Next base: position 1,449 of record VDFB02026429.1, on the reverse strand, counting down.
CACATCCTATTCTCACTCCTAAATCAAATTATCCTTTATGAGCATTAGTTATCTTTTTTAGATTATCATCCAAACATCTTGGGGATATCTCTTGCTCAAACATCAACATTCAAAAGACAGAATTCAAAGTCTAAACATCAAACAAACATCAATCAAAAGCAAACCCAAAGTACCTAGCATCACATCAAGATTTTCAATACAAATTCAAAAAACTTCCATTCTCACTCATATATCATACACCTTTCATCTTCACATCGTTGATCTTTTACACATCCTAGTTTGCTCTTTTATGGTTCAAACAAGATCACAACACAAGAGGAACATGGAGTTAAATCAAGAAACATCAACCACAAGTGATCTAAGCCAAAACATTCCAGAAATCCAAAACACACCACTTCTAGACCTCACTATCACTACACACGATCCACAAAAAGAGGTCTTGGTGGAAGACATCACACCAACAGAATTGAGTGAGGAAGAAGTTCTTGAGATGCTCAAACAACCAAAACTACAAAAGTTTCTTCGCGCAATGGCTAAAATAAATCCATCAATTCTCAACACTATTGAGGATGAGCTTCTTGTACCAAATGACCAAAACACCCTTCCGCAATCAACCACTTCCATTGCCACCATAGAACCTACTATCAATGAGGATGATACCCTCTTCAACACTCATCAAAACCCACTTTACAACCCACTTGGATTTATCGATACATCTGAGGTTCCTTACCATACCACCTCATCATTTTCCCTTGACACGCAAGTGTCTAGACCTTTGGTACAAGCAAGCTCATCCGAAATAGAGAGACCCTACGGATTTGTCTCTTCATTTGCACAAGAAAATTTTCAACCATTCAAATCATTCACACCTCCCACCACGTCAACACCATATTTTGGTTTAGGGATCCCCCCTTTACCTAAATTTCCACCTTTCCCTAACATAAATCGCCCCATCCAAATCAATTCATCCAACCAAGGGGGTACATCACATCTTTCGAACACACCATCCACATCAAACCAACACATGATAGCTAATCAAAATACGGTCTCTCAAAGACCCACTATTTCGCTCATCTCTACCATTCCTACCACTTCACCTAGTCCCACCATTCCTATCACTTCACCCATCCCAAATGCACCTATCACCACATTCACTCCAACCACTACATCCACTATACCTCAAACTTCCACTACCCCCATCACACCCCTTACATCACAACCTCCCACCACCACCATCGCTCTAAGCGCATCTCAAACTTCCAACACAATTCCGATCCCACCACCACCACCATTGCGACCAATCCCAGTAAGCCATTACAATGCTGCATTCAAAGCATACCAATAATTGCTCCAATAATATCAAACAATTCAGCAAGCGCCTATAGCCACGCATGCTTCTCAAGCTTCACAGCAAAATCAAGCTCAAACATCGCTGCAACAACAACAAGC
>VDFB02026428.1:0-19187 GCA_007258455.2 Sequoia sempervirens | reverse complement strand
GAAACAACTCATTCATTTTCATATCTTCAGAGACATCATTAACTTTAGAAGTAGTACCACAACTATCAAAGGAAACACTAGAAATAGGAGCTTTACCTTTCATACCCATAGCTGTTATCTTAGTTTCATCATCAAAATCATAACCAAGATCCATAACAACATTTGTGGCTTTCTCCTTACCTTTATGTTTCTAATTCTATCTCTAATCCCATTTAGGCTTCAATTCCGGATGCAACTTCCAACAGTGATCTTCATCATGACCCTTCTTATCACAATGAGAGCAAGAAAACTTGTCATCCTTCTTAACTATAGTTGTCTTCTTTCCTTTCCCTGTCTCTGCAACCTTAGAGGATTTCTTTATAGAGTTATCATTATCAAACTTATCAATAAAATAACCCTTTCCTCTTGACTCTAAATGTATAGCTTGGACACAAACTTCATCCAAATTACTAGGATTCAAAACCAAAATGGAATGTTTGAGATATGAGTGAAGACCTCCTATGTACTTTAACAAAGTATCCTATGTGTACAAAGGTACATTTAATGCAATAGCCTTCTTTCTGAATTCATGGGTGTACTCTTGGATAGTTTGACCTTTCCCTTGTTTAAACACTTGCCAATTCATCATTAATTGTTGCATGTGACCTAAGGGATAAAATTTATTTTTAAGAGCACTAACAAATTCTAACCAAGACAAATTGACTCTACCATGCTGTGAAATTTCTGCTCTAGTCCTACTCTCCCACCAGGTGAGAGCTGAACCTCCCAACCGAAGAGTGGCTAATTGGATCCTAGAAGCATCATCAAAGAGGTTTTTGGACTCTACAATAGACTTCTACTTGTTGAATCCAGTCATCTAGTTTTTCAACATCTAATTCACCACAATACTTAGGTAGTTCAAATTTAACATCCAATTTAATCTGAGGCTTATTTACACCCTTAAAAGGATTAACAAAAAGAGAATGTGTAGAAGAAGAAGGAGAAGGGGAGAAGAAGGAGGAGTATATGGAGGAGATTTTGGGGGTTCATCACCACCTCCTGGTTGCTTCTTCTTGCCTTTACTGTCCCCGTGATCTTCTTCACGTTTCATGCATTCTTCCCTTTCTTTAAGTAGCATCTCCAATGCAGCTCTCATTTTCTAGAAAGCTCTTTGAAACTCTTGCTCATTGAGTTCTTTGGGTACCTCCATTCCAGACACAGACATTTTCATAAAATTTCTTCGTTTCCCAATCTCAGGATTATATTCCTCAAGCCTTCCTTCGCCCTTTTGAATCTTGGATCTTGTTAGCATTCAAAACCAACTGCAATAATAGTCACCAACCTGGATCTAATACCAACTTGATCTGATTAGGATCTAGACTAATTGTGTATTTGAATGCTTAATTATAACAACTTAATGGAAATACAATTCATGCATACATTATTGAAATTATGCATTAAAAACTTAAGGTGAAAAACAAAATTGAGAGAGTAGAAGAGAGAAAGTGCAAACAATCTAATAACGGAGTTCGCCACAAATGTGACTACGTCTCTGGGTCTGCTCCAATAGAGTGAGACCGATCCAATTAATCTCCAAAATAGAAATTACAATTGCACTAAGACCATTTCCTTCTAGCACTTCGGCATCATGACTATACTCTGATGTATAAAAATGGCTCAAAGACCTCCTTAGGATTCCTCTCTCGTATCACCTGTCACCTATTCTTTCCTTTTGCATTCACTGAACTTCAAAAAACAAAGGCCTACTACCCCCTTTTTATACATAAAATTAGCCTAATTAGGCTTAACAAATGAAATAAATGAGAATCCCCCCTTAACAACTCATACCATGACTTATTTGTCGGCCTTTTAAGTTAAGAGGTTGGAGTGGGTTTTTGTTTGTTTTTGGCTTAATAAGGCATTTGTTAGGAACTCGGCCTTAATAATACATCAAAACACAACAAACCCTTTATATAATTAACGCCATATTGATGGCTTGACGATGATAGTCTATTTTGGTAACTGGGGGGTCAGCGGTTCCAACCCCACCGACCTGCCTATTGTCTATGTCCACCGAAAATGAGCTCACCAAAACCAAACTCATTACACACACATAGTTGAGGATTGCATTCGGTGCAATGGTGAGCCGACCAGCTGCTATGAGGGGAGTCATGGGTTCAAGCCCATTCAAAAAAAAAATTTAACAAACAAACAAACTGCCTCACCGATGGAGAAAGTAGGGTAGATGCATCGCACCAGAAGACTACCATGTGGCAGGATTTGATTCGCTGACAACGCTGACTCAGCTACCACATAATGTTGACTGGGATGTATGGGATGCCACATCACCTGACACATCCCCTGCCACGTCATCTTGTATGGTATGTTGATGTCATCGTACAGATGACACATGTCAACTTCTGATTGGTCCACCTCGGCAACTAAACAATACGGCCAGCCATGTCAGCATGCTGACGTCATCACTTGTACTTTTTGGTCAACTAAACTTTGACTGCCAATATCTCGAGCATACGACGTCAGATTTCAATGAAACAAACATTGTCGGAATCATCTCGACGAGCCCTTCAATTTGACGTTGCTTCCATCAATTTATGAGACAATCATTTTTTTACCTCCTAGATGACACCTGATGGTAGTTTGACCCAAATTTTGACTGTTCGTAACTTGAGAAAACAAACTCCTTTTCGCTCCATTCAAGTTGCATTGGAATCAGGATGTCGAGCTCTTTCCAATGGTGCTAAATTCTAGAGCATTAGAGATAATTTAATTTTTAGTGAAAATATCCCTTAGATCAGAGGGTTTTTAAAAAATAATTGGCAACACTCTTTGTGTCCCTGTATAAGTGAAACAAGTTTTCAAAAACCTTAGTTGGGTTTGCAAATAATATGAATTTCATTTGACCCCTACATCTAGCTCAGCCTCACATAGTTTCACTTCATTTCATTCCCAACCCTTTTGTCCAGGTTGTGGTTATATCTTTGCATTTCGAGGGTGTAAAAACCCTAGGTCATGGCTCCTCCACTGTTGTTTATGAGAATATGAAGAAACTCCTGACCTTTTTCCCGACCTCACACCATTTATGGAAGCATTTGAGGTTTTCTTTACTTGCAAAAATATAGGTTTCCTCTCCTATGTCGAGGTTTCAATTTTTTTTATGTGCAAGTGTTGAGGGTTTCATAAGGCTATCATTCTTCATCGCTTTCAAATTTTCATTTCATTCTAATTATGGAACTCTGCAAATCACTTGTAGCATTCACCATTAATGGCACTCCTACTGCTATGACTTTCTAGTGACTTCATGGTCTTCTATAAGTAAATATTAACAATGGCAAGATTTTATTATGCATCATGTAAAGAGACTCTCCAACACTATGTGGGAAGTTGGACAAAATAATAGACAATGACTATTAGAGGTACTCCTATATGCCATTTGAACTCTATATTGTCACTGAGACAAAGATTTCTCCTCCTGCTTCTGTCTAACAACCTCTACCTTGAAAGGACTTGCTTCATGTGGATTGACCAAAAGGTTTGTCACATCATTCCTATGAATGTATAGCATTTCCTCATTATTTTTTTCCATATTTTCATTAAGGTTGTACTCTATCATGCTTTGACTATCTTAGACTATCATGTGCCTTCTTTTATGCATGCTAGGTTTCAAACATGTATGGAAAAACCCTAAGAGTTGCTTTGTAACTTTAGAATCTATTGCTCCTACTTGTTGTAGACCTCTTGTATCAATGATGTGACTGAATCTTGATGCTTTGTTCAATCTGCTTCTTTCTTCTCTATATTAGATATGCACTTTTCTTAATCTCTTGGCCTATTATTTATTGCTTATTCTACATCCTTTTAGGATTGAGACAATATTAATTTGCTCATTGTCATAGTTAGCAGTGCACTATATTTGCATTCTCACTATTTTTCTATTATTTTTCTTAGTCCACCTTAGTTTTTTGGATCCTCTTGACTTCATTTTGTTGTCCTTATACTTAAACATTGCAACATTCTTGAAACTCCACTATCTTTTCTTGTTTTCCTCCTTGATTCAATGACTATAGTTGCATCCTTCTTTTAACCTTTATAATCATTTGGTCTAGGTGACTGTGCTTTGGAAGGTCAACCTTAATTGTCTCTTTATTTAAATGGTCAATTCCTTTACAAATCACTGCCCCATTTCCTTCTATACTATGAAGTCCTTATAGGTGTTTCTCTCTTAAGATGACTATTATCTTTTTTCATAGAGAATGCCTCATTTTCTTTCAATCTACCCTTATGCATTCACTATAGTGACTATGAATCTTCCCTTTGCAATTGATTGTCATAAAAGCCCATAAACTTGATCTTTTTCTTAATACTATGATCTTGGTCTGTGCCCTTGGCTCATAATCTGCCCTCCTATGATAGTGGATTGTCCTCATGCCAATGATAGTACCCCTTTGTATTTACTATCATCTTATGCATTTTGATAATGTCTCACAACCAACTTTCCTTGATGTTGAGAAAAAATCTCTTCCTCATTTACTGTCAATATCCTTCCTTCTATACTATCCTCTTTTAGCACTATTTTCTACACTTTTTCAATGTATTTGCTGCTCTATAACTTATGAGATTGTTGCCCCAAAATCCATTATTTTTCTTTGTAAAAGAATTTTTTTCTCCTTTTTGTCATATTTTCTGCTCTTTTCAATTCATTGATTGAAATACACTCCAAATCCCTCCTAAAATCCAAGAGGGAAGCATGTTGAGCTCAACCATTGTGGGAGCCCAGTTTCTCCACATGCTAAAATGTCAAATCAAATGAATGATGCAATGATAGATGCACCTATACCTGCACAATGAACAAACAAGTTAGATAAAACAATGAAGCTTGGTGTTCTTCCTAATGATTTTACTTTCATTTGATGATCTAATTTGGCTCTTGCATTTATCTGATAATTGCTCAATTGATTTAATGCATCATAGATGTAGGTTATATGTCTGTTGATGAAACATATGATGAGATTTCATTTCCCGAGCTCTAACCAAATCCTTCAATCATCTGCAGGTACATTTGATGATTGGGAACTAGAGGAGTTAAAGATAGGAGGATCAAGTTGAAGATAGAAGGACCAACACCAGTATCAGCCACTAAGGCAATGAAGGATATGATATATTTTCATATATTTTTTCCTTTACTTTATCTTCAGATGTATAGTTTTCTTTCCATGTTGTATTAATTCAGTTTAGTCATTCCCATGACTTGTGTGGGACATTTAAGCATTCTTGATCTCAATGTATAAAACAACAACATTGTATACATTTTCATTTCAAAATGAATGAAATACAACAATATCATGCAATTTGTATAATCTCTTTCTGTTGTAAAACATTGCATAATAAAAACTGAATTCCATTTGAAAACTTTCATATGCAAATGATTAGGATTAGTATAATTTTATTGTAGTACCTGTAGACGTCCAATTTGATCACTTCCATATGATCAAACGCATCTCCTTGTTCATCCGGTTTCTCATCCCCTCTGTCAATATTAATTAAACCAATTGTTTAATTAATACCCTGCATCTTGCATAAGGATCCTAAAGTATTAAATTTAATACTTTACCCCTCTTCCTCCCTAAATTAAATAAATATACCCTTTTATTTAATTTAGTCATATTCCCCTTTTAAATTAAAATTCATTTTTAATTCCTCTTTTCTCTCTCATGGTCACATCCTCCAACTTTTGCAAGTTGGTCCCCTAATCCATCTTAATTACTTCATCTTCTTCTAATTAACTAGGGTTAGCATGTGCACACCCTTAACCATCATTAAGGTCACATCCTCCATAATTTACCACTTGCTTCTAATGAGTCATTAGTCCCTCTAACTGAGTACTTGCACAACCTTAATCATTTGATTAGCCTAACCTAATCCTCATCCTATTTATGGCATATGTCCTTGAGTCAACCTTATTAAAGGCTTTCTTCCGGCACTTACCTCCCTAGCGAATTTTACCTCACCTTTTAATTTCTGGCACCCAAAAGGAATTTTAATTCCTTCACTTCCCACATGTCCTTTTCATTTATTCTTTTTATTCTTTCCCATCTCCCCATGAGAATATTTGAGGAATTTTTAATTCCTCACATGTCTTCTCACCCACATGGGGACAAGGACCTCCTTTATGAGGAGATCTTGTCCAATCCCAAGGTACTTTGTACCCCCCTCCATGTCATGTCCTCCTTCCACCTCATGTCCACTTCACCTTTTAGGGCTAAATCACATGCCACATGTCAAGATGTGAGGGCTTGTGAGTTCTCAACTCACCTTAGCCCTACATCTTGATATTTGGTGGCTTAATCTTGACCCTCCATTTCTTCTAAGAATTCTCAAAATTCCTATAAATACCCCCTCTTTTCTCTCATTTGAGGGGATCATTTTGCTAACCAAACTCTTGCAGTTTTGTTTCTCAACTTATACTAGCTTCATATTTTGTTTTCACCTTAATTTGCACTCATCATCCTCGTTGCACATCATTTTAGCTTGCATCTACTTTACATCCAAGGAGACATACATCAAAGATCGGCGCGGGCCAACAAAAGGATCACCATTCAACACAAGGTATAAAGTTCCATTTTGTTGCTTTTTATCTGTTTTGTTTCCAAACTTTAGCTAATCTTGAGGTGTAAATGCTTTAGTGTTTATTTCTGTACCTTTTTACTTGCTAAGGTTTTTCAACGCCACATTCACCTATCACATTTCTCGCACGCTCGGGATGGGACCCACAAAATCCGTCTATTTCTTTCATGTTTGTTGTTTTGCATTTTCAAGGTCTAGGCTGCAAGAGTGGCTACCCCTGCCCCCACAGGAGGTGGACCGGCTCCAGCTGTATGGGACCTCTCCTCGGCTGTGCATGGGACTCGTTCTACTCTGGCTGACTCCTCGGGTTCCAGGGTGGCGCACTGTCTCCCCAGCAGTGACCTATCCTCGGCTGCATGGACTCAGTCTCAGAGGGCTTAACCCGTCTTGACAGAGTGGTGGACTCCATCCATAGAGTGGCTGGAGCATGTCCCCGCAGAGTGTATGGACCTATCCTCCCAAAGGTAAAATTTCAAGTTTTTTTCGATTGTCTCTTGGTAAATTAGGCACAGAGTGTAATTAAAGGGGTCAATAAACCTTGCTTGGCATGTTTGGGAAGGCTATTTGACGTATCCAATCCCCTTGCACCATTTGACGATCCTGGGTGATGAGAAATCGTAGCTTTCCAAATCCTTTTGAGTCACCCTTTTCCACTTTCTTAGTGGGACCTGCTTGGGGATTTCATCATCCCAAGGATGATTCCAACCACCGTACCTGCTGCATATAAAGGGGGAGACAAAGTTGTACCTCAATCCAAACCTATGTTGTAATTGGTAAAGCCGATGACGTGAAGAGTTGGTCCAAGCCTTTAGTATCTCGCTAAGGTTCCCGACTCACGCTTGTAACGGGTTGGTGTTCATGGTTTGGGCCTCACGTACTGGGTGTATATCGAGGACTCCTTAGCAACCATGTGCATCCTAGAGTAGAAGACTTTGTCGACCATACCCGTTTTTACTAATCTTAGGGTTGTGCTATTTGAATTGTCTTTCTAGTGCAAAAACCAGTGATTATCAGTTTGGCCAAGGCTTTTTATGATTGCTATATTTTGGGTCCTCTGCCTTACCCATCCATCCAAAACATCCAACTTAAACTTATCCTTTGGCGGACCTGTCCTTATCCCTTGGCAGACCTGTCCTTATCCCTTGGTGGACCTATCCCTGTGCTATGGCAGACCTGTCCCAACCCTGTGGCGGACCTGTCCTTGTGCTGTGGCGAACCTATCCTTCTGCAGTGGTGGATTTGTCCTAGTTCAGTGGCGGACTTGTCCTTGTGCAGTGGCGGCCCTGTCCTAACCCTGTGGTGGACCTATCTCAACCCTGTGGCGGACCTATCATTGTGTTGTGGCGAACCTGTCCTAACCCTATGGCGAACCTGTCCTTGTGCTGTGGCGGACCTGTCCTTTGACCAACCTATATCATCACTTGGCATTCATTGTCCCTCTGTTTTGAACAGCGATACGACCATTCAGCATCCAAAACAAACATTTGAACGTCCGTTCCGAGCCTCCATCCCTTCGTTCTAAGAGTCATTTATCCCAAACACTCTTTTTCTTGTTTCGAGAGCCATTCATCCATCTTGAGACACTCCCCATTCGTCCTAAACCCGCTTTCATCTCTGATCTCCGTTATCCTTTATAAACCTCATTGGAGTTGTCATCCAAGTTGACCTAGGTGTTCATCCCTAATCACAATCATCGTAGCTGGCTTAGGATCGCTATCCATCTTAAGTCAGTTATCCTTTTTGACCCAATCAATCCGCTTCTATCTCAAGTCAGATTCGGTGTCGTTATCATACCTCCACCTTTCAATCAATACCTAGTGTTACCAAGGATCCTTCTTAAACTCGGTTGTGGATCTCACTCTTCATCATCTTTATCATCACATCAATCCTAATCATCAAATCAATCCAACCCCCACATCATCAAATCTATCCAGATGAAAATCCAAAACCTGGACTAATCCAGTGTCATCAAATCAATCCACATCGGTCTAACCGATCGTCATCAATCAATCTCCTATCAAGTCGAATCAATCCTTCATCATCAAGGTCTTTTCTAATATCTTGATCCCTCTCATCATCTTCCATGCCCGTTCAGACTCGATCACAGACAAAGAAAATGGTCGACCAACAAGCTCTGAATGCCCAATCAAACAATCCTCAAGATCCCAATAACACAATGAACATCCCTCAAGATCCCCACAATGGTACCTCATCACAATCCAATGTGGATGGTCAAAACACATCACCACCTGGGGAGGAAAACATGGCTGATCAACCTGAGCTCACATTCGAGGAACACTTCAGCAACCCTATTAATGCACAAATGATAGAACACCTTCTCGAAAGACATGGTGACAAGAATCTTGGCTCACTTGATTGACAAAGGTGTCAAGATGCCATCAAGTGTCGACTTATCCAAGTATGGCACCTCCACGTCTAATGTACCCCAAGGTTCATATGACATCCCTAGTAGCTCGTATGTCCCCAACGTTCCTTCCGTAGAAGGTTGGCACCAACCTGAATTTGGCAACGTTGTCCTATATCTCATTGGCAATCCCACACATCCCACCATCTCGGTCGCGGGAACACCCCAAACCATTGACCCCAATGATCCTTTTGCCTATGGCATGCTGCAAAACATCCCACAACCACAACCATTAATGCTACTGGCACCACTCCCCTCAAACCTGCCTCCTGTCAACACTGGGGGCAACCCTTTCGCTGCCTTGCCCCCACCTCCTAGGGCTACCAATCCTCCACCATCATCATTCATACCCCAACAACCACCCCAATCTAACAATCCTCCACCATCGTCATTCATACCCCAACAATCACCCCAATCTAACAATCCTCCACCATCGTCATTCATATCCCAATAACGGTCCCAATCCAACATCCCTCCTTCATTGTCATTCGTATCTCAACAACCTCCCCAAGCCTATGCTCCCACTAGTGCTCAACAACCTCCCTCGCACAACATCTCAATCGCACCTCCACCTCAACAACAACCATTGGTCAATCCCCTATTTTCAACACAACCATCACAGCATCAACCATAAGGAAATCAACCTCGGCCTTCAGCCTCAACCATATCTCCATTCCTTGCATCCATTTTATGCCCGCAAGCGCAACCCCCACAAAACATCCCATCTCGCCCACCATAGCCGCCAACTATGCATCAACAACCACCCCATCATTACAACTATTATAACCAGCAACAATATCAACAACAACCCTCCTATGTGGCATCGCAATAGTCATATCAACACCCCCAATATCCGCAAGCTAATCAACAACACCTCCTCCCTACTTCCCAACAATACGCCACCCATAACTACCTAACCAATCCATATCCTGCCTCGCAATAGCAACCTCTTTATCAACAAGGTCCCTTGGCGTATTAGTAGGGGATGCCACCTTCTCACCCATACGCCCATCTCCAAACATCACCTCAGAATCCACAATCATCCTATCCTCAATACCCATCCAACACACCGGCCAATGCGGACATCCTAGAAATCAAATCCGCTCTAAAATATCTTCAGGCAGGGACTGGCAAACAATCATTCAAGTTTGAAGATATATGCCCATATCTGTATGATCCCTCCATCTCATTGATTCCCTTCCCTAAACATTTTGAGATGCCAAAGTTTGAAAAATATAAGGGGAACAAAGATCCTAAGGCCCACTTACAGGAGTTTTACTCCTAGTGTCAAGAAGTTATCCACAATGACAATTACCTCTTGTGTCTATTCCCCCGAAGTCTGGCAAGCAATGCCCTAGGGTGGTTCATGACTCTTAAAACGGGATCTATAAAATCTTTTGTAGACCTGTCAAAAAAGTTTGTCTCCTACTTCTCCTTCAATTTGGAGAAAGATACTGATACCTTGGATCTTCTCAAAGAGAAACAACATGAAGGGGAAACCTTTACTAGCTACCTCTAGAGGTGGCGTGCCCTAGCAAGCCGAATTAAAACCCCTTTGAAAGAAAAGGACATGGTCACCCTCTTCATGGAGAACTCTCATCCCAACATGGCTCATAACTTCTGATTACATTGTGTCACCACTTTCGTGGAGGTAGTAGAGAAGGGACCCATCCTTGAGTGCACCCTTGTTTCCAAGGGGCACGTCAAAATATATAATCAGGATAGGGAAAGGACATTCAATGACAAACCACATTTTTGGAACAAGAACAAAAATGCAGTAAATGATGGTGTCACTGACACTAAACATGTCCACGTGGCCAAGCTTTATCGAAATACTTGACCCAATCATACCTATGCCATGTATCAGGTACCACAGGGACACCCGTCCTCCCCAATAGTCAATCAAAATAACCAAGGGGCACTAGCGTGGTATGCTCAACTAGGAAACCGCTTGAGTGTCATCTTCAACAAAGCTGTTGGATCAACTATCGAATCATTACCACATCACCAAAGCCACTTTCTAAGCCGAATCCAAACCCTAAGCGCATGGTTTAGGGAAAATGAATATTGTAGAGTTCCATAAAATCAAGGACACTCTTTGAATAAGTGTCAAGGTCTGAAAAACTACGTACAGGATCTCATAGATCGAGGTGACATCAAGGTTGACCCTAGTCAAGCTCCATCGTCCAATGCTCAATTGCAGATCTATCAAAACACCTTCCCGAACCATAACCAAGGCCCGAGTACTTCCAACAGTAATCCTCAAAATAACAGCGCAAATAATGTGAGCTATAAGAATGTACCCCTCAATTACGAGGGTATTATTCATTACATTGAGCAGGTAGAACCTCGTGTATCCATGATACATGTCAAAGCTAAAGACCCTCAATGTGCTGTTACTACACGACGAGCCCGCATCACCATTCCTGCAGCCTCTACACCCACCCAACCGACTCCTGTAACCTCCCAGTACAATATCCTTGATCACTTAGGAAAGACCCCTACACATATCTCCATCTTGGATTTACTCAAGTCTTCCCCCGTGTATCAAGAAATCCTCAACAGAGCTCTATAGGAAACCCATGTGCCTAATAACATTGATCCCACACAGTTCCAAGCTTTGGTAGGACACCTAGCTTCATCTCACCAACTACACTTCAGCCAAAATGATATGCCCAACATTGATGCCAATCATAATCGCCCCTTACATATTGAAGTCGTGGTTGCCCGGCATAAAATAAAAAGAGTCTTGGTAGATAATGGCTCTGCCCTCAACTTGTGCACTCTAAAATTCATAAAACGGGTGGGGTATACCCAAGCAGATTTAAGTAATCAGATCATCACAATCAAGGCTTATGACAATGCAGAAAGGAATTCAGAAGGGATCATCAATCTTCCTGTCCAAGTGGGACCAGTGGTTTAGTACATTACCTGCCATGTCCTTGATTTGGACTTGCCATATAATCTCCTCCTCAGCCGTCCATGGCTCCATGCTATGCAAGTTGTTCCCTCCACCTACCATCAGTGCCTCAAATTCCCAATCAACGGAAAAGAGGTCACCATCTATGCTGACCCCCAACCATTCGAATATTGCCGCGCTCTAGAAGCATCTTTCCCCCATTTACATTATTGTCTTGGGGTTGAAATGGGGGCATCTCAGTCATCATCCGCTAATCCACCATCCACCACGATAACCACTCCATCCTGCACCACTGACCCCACAGTCACAAAAGTCCAGATCATTGACAAAGGGTGTGGTGAGTTAGAAATGAACACTGCTCTTAATATAGCGACCATGCCACCATCACCACACGAGTATGGTCAACCTTCCCATGCTACCCCAAAGGAAGACAAGACTATCACCTTCCGTGGCAAAAACATCCCTACCACCACTTTTGTATCCCCAAGTATCAAGATAGATGCGCCAGAAGAAGACATAAGCCAATGGGTTTACCGAGAAGAGCCTCAGTCGGAAACTCCTCTCAAGGAATACTTCCAAGAAAAGTACCCCTGGCCGACAAAGTTCGTGGAAAAGCATAACTATCAAGGCAGAGGCCTAGGAAAGCAAGAACAAGGGCGGTTGCAACCCATTGATATGTCTCCGCTACCAAAAAATGTGGGCATTGGGTATGACAGAAAGCAGAAAGGCCCCGAAACATCATCTAATGCTTCCAATAGTGTAGTTGTGGACAATGGCTCATTGGAAGACATACCCGAGGAAGAATCCATCATACATGCATACGATGATGTCAACCACACTAACCTATCATCTATGTTCGAATGCCTATCTGTCTGCACTATTAACCTATCCCTTTGCCATCCTGAGCTTATCGATTGGGACCTACGTACTAGCACACCTGTCAGTATGTCTTTGGATACATATGTCAACCTTATGGGATTGGGGGAGGATGAACACTCCAGTCGAAAAAGTAAGAATAAGAAAAATAACAAACGGTCATCTAGTGAAAACCTCCCTGAGGCACTTCTTGACTTTGAAAAAGTAAAAAATAAAGGATGCATCTGATGGCAAAAACCTCGAGGAGGCGCTGGAAGATGGAGATGTTCATCTTCCCCTTATGGGAACTCAGTTATCTGCCCGATCACCTATTCTGATTGAAGAGACTCGAGAAGTCAATCTGGGAACTGCTGACAGTCCTAAGGTCACCTATGTAGCTAAGTCACTCTCAGAGCAAGAATATCCGGTCATCGTCCAGCTACTCCAAGAGGGGGTCGTTAACTTTGCTTGGTCATACTCAGACATGCCATGCTTAGACCTTGCTTTAGTGGTTCATCACTTAGACATTCGTCCAGATGCCAAACCTGTCAAGCAAAAACTCTGCAAGATGCATCCGCAAGTTGTGTTGTTAGTCAAGAAGGAATTGGAGAAGTTACTAGAGGCAGGTTTTATCAGACCAATTGACTACTCCGAGTGGATCTCCAACGTAGTGCCAGTTGCTAAACCAAATGGTGACATTTGGGTCTGCACATACTTTAGGGATCTCAACAAAGCCTGCCCAAAAGATGATTTCCCCCTGCCCAACATTGACATGTTGGTTGACCTGATAGCAGGACATGAGATGTCCCTTATGGATGGCTTCTTTGGGTATAACCAAATCCGAATCGCACCTGAGGACCAACACAAGACCGCCTTCACAACCCCTTGGGGCACTTTCTGTTACAATGTTATGCCCTTCGGTCTTAAAAATGCGGGGGCAACATATTAGAGGGAAATGATAGTCATCTTCCATGACCTCATACACATCATCATGGAGGACTATGTCGATGACCTGTTAGGAAAATCCAGAACACGAGCAGAACATCCTGCCATCCTGAAAAAGATATTTGAGCGGTTAGAGCACTACAAGATGTGGCTAAATCCAAAAAAGTGTGTCTTTGGGGTCACTTTCAAAAATTTGGTGGGTTTCATAGTCTCTCGCAGGGGCATTGAGGTTGATCCCACCAAGGTAAAAGCTATCCTGGACATGCCCCCTCCACGCAATCTCAAACAGTTAAGAAGCCTTCAAGCGAAGATGCAGTCCATCCATCGGTTCATAGCCCAGCTGGCCGATAAGTGTCAGCCGTTCACTTATCTTCTGAAAAAAGATTCCACCTTCCGATGGAACCAGCAGTGTCAGATAGGCTTCGACAAAATCAAGGAATATTCAGCCCATCCCTTGATATTAATGCCACCTATTCTTGGCAAACCCCTCTTGCTTTATATCTCTACCACTTTAGTCACACTGGGTGCATTGTTGGCATAGCATGATGAGTCGTCGAAAGAAAGGGCAATCTACTACATCAGTCGGACATTGGTTGGCTACAAGTTAAACTACTCCCCCATGGAAAAGGCATGTCTTGCACTCGTCTTTAGCACACAGAAGCTTCGACATTACATGCTTAGCCATCCGGTAAAACTAATCGCCAAGATCGATCCATTGAAGTATCCGTTATCTAGAACCACTCTGACTGGCCGCATGGCTAAGTGGGTCATGCTCCTCAGTGAATTCGACATAGAATATGTGGACCACAAGGCTATTAAAGGGTAGATAATCATAGACCAGTTAGCAGAAGCTCCTCTAGTTGACACTCACCCATTGATCACGGAATTCCCTGATGAGGAAGTTTTCTCTGTTGATGAGACCCCCACATGGACACTATATTTTGATGGAGCATACACACATAATGGATCGGGGGCAAGAATTTTATTAGTTACCCCTCAAGGTGACTACATTCCCAAGTCATTCAGGATAGCGTTCCCATGTACTAACAATATGGCTAAATATGAAGCTCTCCTCACCGGCCTCAAAATTGCAAAACAGTGGCACATAACTCAGTTGAAAGTCTTTGGTGATTCTTTGCTAGTCATTAGACAAGTTAATGATGAGTTCCTAACCAAAGATGACAAGCTATTACCCTAAAAGCACATGGTGGATTATTTCAAGAAATATTTCACCTCTATACAATTTGAACAGATTCCCAAGGTACGAAACAAAGTAGCTGATGCAATGGACACTATTGGCTCCCTACTGGACATGCCCAAAGATCGAACAGAGTGTGAGTTTCTTGTAGAACAACTTTTAATCCCAACATATGATATCCCTGAGACCAACATGGTGTGCAAAATTGTGGGTCCCACCTCCCCATGGTACCAAGACATCTATACCTACCTCCGTGATAACATTATACCCCCAGACCTTACCCGTAACCAACGCAAATCCTTCATTCATTGCTCTTCTCGATACGTCATTGTCAATGATACGCTTTATCGTCACGGGTATGATGGAATCCTCCTCAGATGTATGAATGAGACCGAAGCCCATGCTACACTAACGGAGGTACATGGCAGTGTTTGTGGAGCACATTCAAATGGTATGGCCCTGGCCAAAAGGATCTTACGAGCTGGGTATTATTGGCCTACGTTGGAACACGATGCTTGCGAGTTTGTAAAGAAGTGCCTTCCATGCTAGCAACATGCAGATTTAATCCATGCCCCAGCGCAAGACCTTCAGCCCCTCCTGGCACCATGGTCGTTTTCTCAATGGGGTTTCAACTTGATTGGCAAGATCCACCCACCATCATCCGATGACCACACCTTCATAATTACCGCCACTGAGTACTTCACCAAGTGGGTAGAGGCAATGCTCCTTTCACAAATCACTGGTACTCAGATTTCCAAATTCATCCTTTACCATATTCTCTACAGATATGGTATCCCATCCACTATCCTTTCCGACAATGGCAAACCATTCAAAAACCAAGCCATGAAACATCTCTGTGACACCTTCCATATCCAGCACCCTTGGTCAACGCCTTATTACCCCCAGGGTAATGGTCAGGTGGAAGCGACCAACAAAACCCTCATCCGTATTCTCAAAAAAGTTGTCAATAACATTGGACGAGATTGGCACCTCCATATTCATCCTGCCCTCTTGGCATATCGCACATCCATCTGCACCTCGACAGGCACCACCCCCTACTCTTTGGTGTTTGGTGCTGAAGCCGTCTTGCCAATCGAGGTTGAACTTCCATCATTGAGAATCTCTCTAAAGAACCTTATCAGCGAAGAGGATTCTTGTGTTGCGCGGCTAGCATAGCTAGAGTTACTAGATGAATGAAGAATAAAGGCCTACGACCATCTGCAAGCATACCAGAATTTCCTCAAGCACAGTTATAACAAGAAGGTTCACCTTCGAAAATTATAGGTGGGTGAGCTTGTCCTGAAGGAGAACCAACGTACTCAGCAAGACTGCGACAAGAAAGGAAAATTTGAGGCAAACTGGTTGGGGCCCTATATCATAGCTGCTAAATATGGATCTGGGGCATACAGGTTGACTACTCTTGAAGGAGAACCCCTTGATGAGCCTATCAACATCATGCATCTCAAGAAGTTCTACGCCTAAATCTGCTCGGTTACCCCACCTGGTCAAAAAATCAAAAAAATAAAAAAAAAAGTCAAAAAAAAAAATCCAAAAATAGTCAAGAGAAATAAATTTGTCCTATGGTGAAAACCACTTTTTCGTGGTGCCTCAGATAAGTATGGGTGGTAAAAACTTGGCAACAGGCATCATCCATAGAGGGCTTAATCATTATCTACCTGACATCCTCGGTATTTTATGCCGACATCCGCACTATTGTCCTCACCCATCTCATCCCCGGCTGCTTGGTAAATATTGATTGAGCATTGGACGACCCATCTAGTCCATCCCCCATTCCTGAGCTTTTCGGTATCCCACTCTGAGCTTACGTCATTCATGCTTGTGTCATCAAGTAGGATCATCCATTGCGTCGATCTTCACTTAGGTCCCATCCCTTCAGGTCCGTCGATCGAACTACGTTGCCCCTGCGCTGTCACGTAGGCAAGGTTGATCATTTGATTCACCCCCGGGGCATTTGTCCATCACCATCGGTTACCATTGGTCTTCTTTTCGCTTTATCCATGGTCTTTTCTGGAACTATGAGGGCTCTGCGCTTTCACGTAGGCAAGGCTAATCTATGATCGGCCCTCGAGCCCCTAGGTCTATAGGTTATGTCAGTCTTTTGTGCTTCGTTATCAAGTTATGCCCACATCTAACCAATTCTTAATAAACCAAATTCCCTTGTGTTACAAGATCTTGTCCCTCGGTAACATCCCACGTCAACTGGATCATCCTACTTTTGCATCCATCTTTGGTCTCAACAGGATGAATCCTTCCTATCAAACCTCGCTAATCACATCCATCACCTTGATTCTATGGCAAAGGACCTGTTGTCTTAATTATGATCTTTTGATGCTTTCAAATTTTGTTTATCATTTTAGGTTCCTTCCCATCACTTGTCAAGGTCGCCTTGGTCCACCATACCATGGCGGGCTTTGACCTATTGAAATGGGGGCATACCTTGATCTTTTGTTTTGTCTGTTGTCTTCTCAAGTTATCCCTCGTAAGACCCACCAAGATCTCCAGGATCTTGTGTTATGCTGGGACAACTTTGTGTGTTTGTGGTTATTACAACACTAGGCCCGACTGAGGTCATTGCGACCTCAGGGTGTTGGGATAACCTTATTGTTTGTTGTGTTTGTTTCATGCATAGAGTACTCGCTCGCCTTGGTCTTCTATATCAAGGTGTTTGGTACCCTACGCTATAGTAAATATCAATGCTCCAAAGATGGCAAAATCTAATTTTCACTGCATTTCCACCACTTTGCATGCACCCTTCATTTCCATCATAACCACCGCTTATGATTTCAGTTGTGCAAGTACTCTCATTCTTTGTTCTTCTTAGGTCCTCTTCCTCTCAGGATATTAGCGGTTATTTTTGACAAATGTAATCTCCCATTCGCCTATCGCCTATCTGCATTCTCATAACGGTCTTTATTGTAATTTAGGTGCATTGTAAGTATTTACCCTTTTTGCATCCATAAATCGTCCATCCACATGTGCATCCATAAAACATACATCATAAATCATATAAACATGCATAAATCGTCCATCCACATGTGCATCCATAAACCATACATCATATAAACATGTGCATCCATAAATCATATATCATAAATCATATAAATATGCATAAATCGTCCATCCACATGTGCATCCATAAATCATACATCATAAATCATATAAACATGTGCATCCATAAGTCATGCATCATAAATCATATAAACATGCATAATTCATCCATCCACATATGCATCCATACATCATGAATCATAGAAACATTTACATCGATCATAAATCATCCATCCATAAAACATAAATCATAAAGCATAAATTATCCATATAAACATGTGTACATATATATGAAACCACATCATGAATCATCTCATATAGCTGCATAAGCAGAAATATCATACATAATGTCAACAAAGACCATTGCATAATCAAAATAATAAACATCATGTCATAATACAATACATCTCCATCATATATCGCCTAATAAGATACAAAAATCAGAGATGTGGATCACCTCTGCCCTTTGGCGACATGCACAAACCATTCATCCTGTATCTGCCAAAAATAACTAGTGTCCTGCATCTATCTGCTCTACTGTGAGCTGCCCACATCTGACCTCTGCAGAGAATCGGGTGTTGGCCCTCTGTGTGCTGGAGTCCCCTGGTACTCACGGGTGGGTGTCCCCTGGTACTCGTGGGTGGGTGTCCCCTGGTAACCACCATATGGAGACAGAGTCCGCCGGTAATCACTGAAGCCCCTGGTGCGTGTCCCTAATGACTGGGATGGCTCTGGTGGCTGTGGAGCCTGACTGACGTAGTGTGCAGTGCGCTGCACTGGATCTAGAATAACCTGCTCATATACCCCTCTCCAATAACTAGCCTACTGCATAAACTCATCCCTCTGCCTAGCTATCAGTCTTGCGGCATTCCGCTCATGCCTATACCAATCTTGATCTGCATTGATAGCCCTCCACTCTCGTGCCTAGGCCTCCTGAGCTAGTATCAACTATTGTATCTGCTCTGAGCCTCTATCCCTCTCTACATGCATCCGTGTAACTACGTATGCAGCTCGTGCACATCTATCCCTAGACCTCCCCCCTCAACCAGCACCCTCTGCAACTGAGCTCGTGCTACATCCCTCTCGCCCTGTAATGTCTACATCCATGACTCTGTATCATCCCTCTCCCTCTATGCAGCTTGCCCTCGCACCAC
>VDFB02026427.1:0-11576 GCA_007258455.2 Sequoia sempervirens | reverse complement strand
ATTATCAATATCAATTTGGCCTATTATAATTATACTATTATCCCTGATAATTATAATTATAATAATATTTAAATGGTGATTATTTATATTTATATTTTGACATTTATTTTATTGTGTTATTTATACTTTACAATTTAGCGTTACAATTTCGGGGCATGACACATACTAAATTGTTAATATTTGTATTCATGCAATGCTTAGCAATTTTAGTGTTCCATTTCGGGGACATGACATTCAACCATAGGAGAGTATGGGAGAACGTGACACAATGGGGTCCCTAGGACCCATCTTGCCAACCATTACCCTCTCTCTATGACTTGACCTCTTGTGCTGATTCACCATGATGGAGGGGTGAGATTACAACAGGTGCCTCGAAAATGCCATCTCTCCTGGGCCCAAGGCATTGTACCATTGGTACCCCAAATGGATACCCCATTGGCCTCCTTGGGACTACTTGGTCCCCCATTATAGGAATACTTGGTCTTCCATTATGGGACTACTTTGTCCTCCATTATAGGACTGATTGGTCCTCCATCTTGAGGTGGCGTACCTAGGAGAGTGCCCCATCGTGGTTCCCCTCTTGTAATCTCGGCCTCCTCTATCATGGCTAAAAGATTAAGACATATGACAAACAAATATTAATCATATTTACTGATATAAGGAGGCAGCCACAACAACAATGTATCATTAGTTAGTAAACACAATCACTTATATTAAATTATGCTGCACCATATAACTGTAAATCAGATTTCATACCATCAACTCAGGAAAGCAGACTGCTGCACAAATGTTAATTAATTGATTATTTCTAACTTAGAAGATGTAGACCTCTATTCCTTTTATTTGATCAGATGATCGCTGGCTTAATGTTCAGGTGTTATTGATGTTTAGACTGAGTCAACTTGCTTTTCAATCGATGTCCAGTTCTTAATAATCAGAAGATATGGCTTAGTGCAAATCAAATGAATAAGAATCTAAAATTCATATTCATATTAAAGAACCATAATTACTAATAAGGCTCAATAATTGCTGCAAGCATCATTATTGCATATTCGATATAATTCACATCTATAGATATTCATAGATATATTATATATATAATTATTCTTTACCTATATTGATTAGTATTCATATATATACATTTATATAATTATTCCTTACCTTAATTGCTTGCTGTTGGATTCAATTCTTCTTACCAGTTTATTGATTGCTTGAATGGCCAACTCAGAGCCACTGTTGCTGCTCTTTGAGTGCAGACGTCTTTCTTATTTCTTACTCCAGAAAATGCTTTTCATATTCCTTTCATCATATTAATATATCTCTGTTGTACTCAAAAATATATTCCAGATTTCTAATTTATATTCCTATCTACTTATTTATTGCTGTCCTTTCTTTGCTTCCATCCCTTCCTACCTTTGAAGATGATAAGCTGATTTAATACTCAGGAGATATTACCTTTTTTTGCTGATGCCCTTTGCTTTGAAAGTGTTCCCCCTTATGTACCCCCACAGTGGAGGAAGAGACACAACTGATTAGATATTTGTCTCTTGGTAAGGGACACATTTCTTTTTACACTCAAGCGCTGCTTTTCATTTTCTTTTATTTGAAACTAGTGCTGTCTTTTATAACTTAATTATTGCCTTTGTTAAGGCATAATCATTTTAACTTGTTTGCTGCTTCTTTTTCAGATCCTGCCATCCTGTGAAAAGACAGAGTTAGTTGACAGATGAGTTGCAGAGAAAACAGATTCCTCACCTGAGTTCAGTTAGCTTTCAGAAGTTCTGAAGATGTTACGATTTCTGAGGACCAGAAATCGTGAGAAGTCAGATTTGACTAGGGCATTTGAAGAAGGAAAGATTAGTGTGGCCACAAGGGATTTCATTGAGTATGCTGAACAGTACAGAAGACAATGTGAACATGAGGTTGCGATACTTCGTGAAGAATATCAAAACATGCCAGATGAGTATAGGAACAATGTTTCATTTGATTCCCATTTGAATTGTGTGGCGTTACTGAAGCTTGGAAAGTTGGATATGGTCAACCACATCAAGAAAATGATTGAAAGAGAAGCAGAATAAGCCTTAGTTGAAGGATCAAGGAAGGAAGAAGCAGAAGTGCCTATTTGTGGGTTGCAGCCCACAAATAAGCAAGTTGGAGACACTTTGTTAGTTGAAGAGTGTGTGGAAGAGCCCCACAATACTCCCCAAAACTTGCATGTGATAGCAAGTGATGAAGATCAGAACATAGCAGCAGTCTTGAATCCTAATTTGGATTCAGCCTATGAAGGTCTTGAAGTTGAGGGCTTCACAAAAGATGTGGGTAGAACTGTTGTTTGGGATGAGTTCGTTGAAGAAAAGCCAGAGGGAGAAAATACTAGTGTTATTTTTGAACCAGCTTATGACCATTACTTTAGTGATGATGTTGGTGATGATTTCAAGGAGTCCATGCAAGATCACGTTGAAGATTTGGTGATGAAGGAATTTCCTCTTGTTGCTGTCCCAACTTCCCAAGAATTTCCTTGTGAAGAAATTATGACAAGTGATCAAGAAGACCTCTTTGGTATGCATATGATTACTAAAGATGAGATCAGAAAAATACCTGTAGATGGTGGTCACATTGAAGGCAAAAGGGATGAAGTTTTTAAAACAGCTAGCATTGAAGATTCTCCGCTTCATTATAACGTTGGTGACATGGGTGAACCTGGGTTTGATCATCAAACTAAGCCCTTGGAGAGAGGTAATTATGAAGATATCAGCTTCAGTGATTTGGGAGTTGACCTATTCAAAGAATCAACACTCCAAAAGATGCACGAAGAACACTTTTCTTGTGATCAAAACAATCAGCCTCTTACCATTTGGGATCCAGGTGTGAAGGCATTTAGTGATGACAAAGAAACTGTGTGGGATGAGTTTCCCTTTGATCCTGATGAAGTTCGAAATGCTGATTGCTTTGCAAGCTATGAGGGGGCTTCCATAACCATTGATCATGAAGACAATAAAGTGGAAGTGGAGCTTGAAGACCATACGGCTCTTGAAGATGGAAGGTTTGAAGGAATTACCAAACACAAATCTGATTTATCGAGGCATGAAGCTGATTGCAAGCAACGGGTTGAAGACTTAGTGGAGTATGATGCTTTCCAAGACAATGAGCATTCTCCGCTAGTTGGTGATGAAGTACAAGAATGTTGGAGCAGCAATGAAGGTAGCAAGGACAAGAAACCAAGTTTTGATTTCCAGTTGCAGCCTATCAGTAATTCACCATCTTCACATTTTCATGAAGGGAAAGGTCTATTCAATGTGTCCTTTGAAGATGAAGTGCGAGCTCTATCAAGATTTGATCGCACACATAGTTTGATTGAAGGACTTATTTGGGAGACTTAGTTTGAAGAGAGACGAAGAGGAGTGAAGGATGAAGTTGCTCTTCCCGACTTGCAACTTATCAGAGACTCATTGGAGATATTGAAGTCAGAGTACGTGCACTTGATTGAAGGTTGAGATCATGCCATTGAAGTTGCGAAAGATACCATTCGTGCTTTCCAAGAAAAGGAGAGTATGGTTGATGAGCTCACTCTAGAGCTCGAATCAACAAAGGACAAGTTGAAAGAAACTCAGTTGGCTCTAATACAGGTTGAAGACCAGTTTGCTGATTTCAAACTTTCCAAGGAGCAAGAGAATGCACATAGAGCCGAAGAAATCAAGCAAGTAATTGGTGAGCTTGATAGTCTTTGAGAGGAGTTTGATCTTGAAGGTTTCACAAGAAAGACTGAAGTTGCAAGTGCAGATTTGGATCAGCAAGATGAAAAGGATGGCTTCCAAGTTTATGGCAATCCTCTTTTTGATTTGCAAAAAGAGTCATGCAGGGAAGAAACCAAGCAAGAGGTCGAGTATAAACTTCCGTCTAATGGTGCTTTGATATCACTCCATGAGGATATGCCACATTTGCTGATTATTAATGGATGCATAAGTGGGTTTGGGGATGAAGAGTCCACATGGGAAGTGTCGAAGCAAGGTAATTTCAACATCTATGACATCAAAGTATTGATGAGACAAGTCTTGATAGTTGCTAGTAACTTCATTACAGCAGCAAGGAGTGAAAATTT
The DNA here is from genome assembly GCA_007258455.2 of Sequoia sempervirens. Classification (NCBI taxonomy): domain Eukaryota; kingdom Viridiplantae; phylum Streptophyta; class Pinopsida; order Cupressales; family Cupressaceae; genus Sequoia; species Sequoia sempervirens. The sequence continues at coordinate 7,477 of VDFB02026427.1, read as the reverse complement.
CAGACCTACTACTCATGGGGAAGGGAGAAAGGTGGACCCGAACTTGGTGTTTGCACTATTGACAATCCATCCCTTGGGTGGAGTGATGTTTGGGCTCATACTAGTCCGTTTTTTGGAGTTGGGATTGACAACAACACTTGTTTCATGTTCCACAAATGTGAATATTTTCATGGATTGGTTTCAGTGGTTTTTGAGCGAAGCTATCAATTTCTTTAGTGTGCACTTGGTTATTACTGGCACTTGGGGACGCATTGAGATTTTTTTGCATTGTGTTGAAAATCATTTTCATTTGGGTATCCATGCTTGGGATTCTCAACATGGGTTGATGGAGTTTATGGCTTGGGGAAAGAAGAATTTTTGGTGGGTTAGTGATCAATTTTTAAGACCTTTGGGTGTTGTCCTTTTCTTTAACAACCACTTGATGGCTCCATTTGTTCATCAACAAATGGATTGGAGAGAAATTTTGAGTTTGGATTGGAGAGATGAACGGTTGGTGGCTCTTGAGAGTGATCCTTGGCTAAGGCCAAAGCAGATTTGGAGACTCAAGCTTGCTGATTGGAGACAGGCCAGCCACCTTACACGAAAAGTTTCTCTCATTCAGGAGAGTTGGTTCATCACTCCCGGTCAAAGAAGTGGTAGTTTTCGGATGGAGATGGCTCTAGTGTGTTTTCCAGCCACCTTGGAGGTTTGGGATGTAAGCTCTGATAGTTTACTGTCATTGTTGGTTCAGGACAGCGAGCTACCCCATGCTTTGATTCATCATTCTGAGACTCATACGGTTGGAATTATGAGAGTTTTCGGTAGTCCTCATGGTAGTATTAGTATAATTCAGATGAGGCATAGTAGTTCCATGAGGAGATATGAGTATGAGTTTGTTGAGTTCTTGCAAAGGATTGCCTTCCTCTTTGCAAGAAGCTTTGAAGATATCACATTTGCAGTCATGGCTCCCTTTGTTACCGTATGGAGGTATGTTGAGGAGTTTGATTTTGAGTTGAGTAGCCCATCTTTCTTCTTGCCTAGGATTGTGATAGACAGTGATATGGTTGACTCTGAGCATCCTGGACATGAGACGTTGCATGATATTGATCTCAGTCCTTTAAGATTTTTTAGTTTGAGTATCATGGATGGTAACATTTTGGAGTTACAAGTGAGGTTAGTGCAACATTGGCATGATGTTTTCATTATTGTAATCAGAGTGGTGCAGCGTCGACATGGTGGTTCCGTCTTGAGACAAATATGGGACCCTGGGATCGTACTTGATTTGGGATGGTTCAGTCTAAATTTTTCTGGAGTTGTGGTGGTATTGCTTGAGGACAAACAATTTTGGGAAGGGCGGACTGTAATGTCCCCATTTTAGCCCTACACTTTCCAGTGATTGATAGCCTATCCTCGGTGTGCTGTAGGCTAGTCAGAGGCAGAATTAGGGTTTTCGGCTGCTTGATGGTCTCTTTTGATGATTTAGGGGTTTGCATGTTAGAGTTTGGCTGTTTGGATTCTGGATTCCTTTTGGGTTTTCAGAGAGCTTCACGGTGGTATGACATGCAACTGTGTTGGGCAACCTTTCTGGACTTACTATTTTTAGTAAGTTATGAAGGCTACATCTTGGAGTTTGGGATTTTGGATTGCGGATTCTTTTTGGGTTTTCAGAAAGCTTCGCAATGGTATCGCATGCACTTTGATCCGAGCAACTTTCCGAATTTATTATTTTTAGTAAATTCTATTTTTGGCAGTGGTTCGGTTGGCATCAGCTCAGCAGGCTCTCCTCTTCAGGTAGTTCAGTTGGTATTGTTGTTTTTGGCCTTTTGATGCATTTTCTGGAGAGATAAGTTATTTGATTAAAATAATGTTATATTTTCACATTAACCCTTGGCCTAGCAGTTTAACTTCATGTTGTTCTGAAAAGGGGGACTCAAGGGTGGACGCCTCATCAAGAGGTTATTTTAATATTTTCTAAAGGCCAAAATTATAGTTGGAGGAAATGGACGCCAACTTTAAGAAAGACATTATTTTATTAAATGAATTATTGTGTACTTGAAAAAGGACGCTATCTTGAAGGAGGGAAGAGTCAACTTGAATTTTGAATGGGTTTTGACTCCTTGTGGTTTTGGCGCACTTTCTAGAAGCTGCAAGACATTCTTTTCGAGTCTATAAAAGGAGGCTTCTATTCTTCATTTGTTATCTTTTGTCTACCATATTGTTATGTTGCTGGATTGTTTTCAGGCCAAGAGCTTCGAGGAATGCATACCTCCTAGCAAGGATTAGACTTCGTGTTTGGAAGACAACACCTAACTGATATTGAGATTGCTTCTCACTTAGAGAATGCAAATGGAGCTTACATTGGAGATTTTCTGATGTCTTTTACAGTTTTAGTGTTGCTGGTTGCATTCACTGCTGAAGGTCATTTATGCTTATAAGTCATTGCATGATTTTTGTTTGGTTCTGGGTATTTTACCCTTGTCTTTCTCATCCTAGGGCGACCCTCTTTGGTGATTTTCAGATTTTATTTGCTGGAGTGCATAGTTGGAAAATCCCCGCCAAAAACTCGTGAGTTTTTTTTGCAAACGAGTAATAACGAGAAGAACTCGCAGGAAAAAACTCGCCGATTTTTGTGAAAAACTCGCCGATTTTTGTGAAAAAACTCGCCGATTTTTGTGAAAAACTCGCCGACTTTTGCGAAAAACCTGCCGACTTTTGTGAAAAACCTGAAAAACCTGCCGACTTTTGCGAAAAACCTGCCGACTTTTGTGAAAAACCTGCTGACTTTTGTGAAAAACCTGCCAACTTTTGGGTCACAAATTCTATGGACTACAATGATTGGACAGGGCGAGGGGAGCAACCTCCATTGTTTACTAAAGATGAGATTTATGATTTAGAGCGACAAGCAATGGAGGAGGGTGGATTTGCATTCTCATTGGACAACCTTGAGGATGACCCCGAGGAGGAGTCATTGCCAGTGCCACCACCACTAGCTGCAGGAGGATCTACATCCAGGATGGAGGTTGAGGAGCCACAAGCACAGCAGGAGCAAACTCCTTTGATTAGACCCTCTTCCGGTCCCTTACTGAGATCTAGACATGGGAAGAGGAAGATGTGATTCATGTGAATTTGTAAAAACTGAAATATATTAATGTTTGTAGTATTTACTTTCAGTTTTACAAAAACAATTTCCTATTTTCATTTTGTTTCAGACTATTATCATATCAATGCATTGAGCACTCAGCATTCCACATGAGGATGCCATTTTGTATCCAATTTTCTTTCATATCAATCAAATACTGCTTGTTTCTTATATGTACTCATTTATTGATTCATTGGATGCATCTTATCTTTGAATTTTGCAAAAAAAATGCGTTTTTAGTGAAGTTTAAGCAATTTTTTAATTTCCCGAGTTTTTGGCCGAAGTTTTTGCCGAAGTCGAAGTTTTTCTCGGCTTGCCGTGGTAATTCTGTAATTGGCGAAGTTTTCCAAACGGTTGAGTGTATGATTTTATCTTGTCAAATCGCCCTTTCTAGAGGGTTTCAATCGCTGAGTTGTCTCGGGATTCGTGCAAAAATAAATATCAGACATTTGGGTTAGTTTTGGAGTTGCTTCTTGGGCGCCATCTTTAGTTCTAGCTTGTGCATTTCATTTCAGTCCAATTGGTTGAGTTTTGGGTGTGTTATGAGCAATTTAGTGGGGTGTCTAGTTGCTGGTCTGTGCATTTTAGGTTGCTGGTCTGTCATATCAGATTATAAAAGTTGTCATTTTGAGTTGGTTTTTGGGTTTGGAAAGTCGTATTGAACATTGGAGAGGCCTATACTACATTTGCAGCATTATTACTCATCTGGCATAGTGTTATTTGTTGGAAAACTTCATATTGTAAGGCTGCTACAGTAGTACTGTTCAGCCATCATTCTTATCTTGCAAAGTTCATTGTAATTTCCCACTTTTAGTGGAAGAGACTGGCCACTGTTCAGTCTTCATTGTATTGCACTAGATCCTCAGCACCATATGTTAGCACCTCATCTATTCTGGGTTTGAGTGCACATTCTTGGTGTTTGAGTTACTTTCAGCATTGCATCATTTACATTAGAATCTCCGCCAAATGGTAGCGCCTTACCCACCTCGGGTTTGGAGTGCACATGCTTGGTGTTGAGTTTTCCTTTCAACATTGCATCATCTTTCCAGTTCCTCCGCCATATGGTAGCTCCTTGCCCACCTTGGGTTTGGAAGCACATTCTTGGTGTTGAGTTCTTCAGCATTGTATTACTTTCAGTTCAGCATTGCATCAGATCCTCTGACCACATGATCGCCCCTCCTGGGCACATTCCTGGTTAGAGTTACTTTCCGCATTGTTTTGGTTTTGGAGCTAACCTTAACGGGTGCGTGTTGCATTGTAATTGCTATTGAAAAATTGAAAAAAAATTGGTCCGGTTCATTACAACCACCCTCTAAGGTCTTTTAATATTATTTGTTGTCTTTTTATTATTATCCCTATCTTTTAATATGGGATCGCTGGCTGCTCATTTTTATAAATGTATTTCCTTTTAATATATATATTATTTTATATTTTATACTAATATATTTATATTTATATATTAGTATTATATTATAATGATTACAATTTAAATTGTTAATATTTATATTTATATTTTAATATTTATATTGTTATATATTTTATTTATTTATTTGCATTTCAATGTTTGGGTTTTTTAGTGTTGTAATTTCGGGGACATGACAGTCCTCCCTGCGCAAGATTGCTTGTCCTCAAGCAATCATAACTAAATTTTATTTTTAAATATTGCTCATTTTTTGTGATGATATTAGTTTCGGTTGTGATACTTTGACAGGAATCGAAAATTCTAATCCAAGGGTGATTGTTTTGGTTACGTTTGACCCTATATCCAGAGAGTGATTGTTAGTATACTACAATAAGGTTAATACCATCCTCTAAGGTATGAGGGCAATTTATTGTCTTATATATTGTTATTTCCCAATATCTCTCAACAACAAAACCAAGATTTTTGGAAATTAGCAAGATTTGTTTTTGATTATGGGAAAAATAGGTTTTGATGGGCCTGAAACCCATTACAAGAGGGTTTTGAAGGGACCTAAAACCCTATCAAGATAAAGAAGTCGTAAGAAAAATAATTAGCATACTAGCCGCAACCCATTAGTTGCAGCCATCCGAAGATATTCAAGACAACTCAGGCTGCAAAAAACAGGTTTTGAAGGGACCTTAAACCCTTTTACAACCAGGTTTTGACAGGGACCTTGAACCCTAACAAATCATGTACATATCCTGAATCGGCCAGGCCATAGCTAACTCGTCGCTCAGAGCAACCAATACTGAGCCAAAGAAATTAGACAGCTTAACAGTGCATAACACCCTCAAACCCTTATTTTCCATCACAACAAGCACATCCAAACTCCCCACCTCCATAGGAAAGTTGTAGAGCACCACATAGTGTTGAGAAGCAACAACCTCCTTGCAGCTCCATCCATTCTGATTGGCCATCCCAAACTCTGCCTCAATAGGAGAGGGCTCCCCTCTATAGGAGAGGATGATGAGAGAGCCATAGCCACCAAAGCCACCATTCTCTTGCGTAAATGAGCTCCACCTCAATAGGAACGAGCAAAAGAAAAGAGAGCTCTCCACTAAACCTACAGTATGCAACTCCACCTCAATAAGAGCATTCTTCACCTCAAAAGAAGACATCAACTGTAGCAGCCAACATAAAGCAATCACTCCAGTAGTACAAGCAATCGCAACATCCTTAGGCACCAAGATGAATGGAAACATGAAACATTTAGAGATCACTTCAGCTAGTAGCATTAGTAACCCACATAGCTGAAGCTGAGTCTTCAAGATTGTTGGCGTTTAAATTCGCACCTCAAGAATGCGAATTTGAAACGGACAGCTATGCACAGATAAATTGCTCTTCAAATTAGGAGGGGAAGCTCCCTCTTGCTGATGGTGTTTGAAAGAAAGTAAACTAAAACTAAGTTGCCTATCTTTTTGATCAGCTTAGAGCACAAGGTTTATTAAACACAAACGCCGCAGTTGAGATTTTCTGATTTAAAGAACTTCAACTACGACTAACTTAAACTAAAGACGTTTCTGGCTTCTCAAGTAATAGCAGAGCGAGAGAAACTAGAAATGGACAAGGTAGATTTTCTGACAAAATACTTCAATGAACTATCTTTCAACAAACACCTACACACTTCAATGCAAGTTGAAATCAAGATCATAAAAGTGGAACACAAATAACAGAAGCCTGAGATTTTATATCAAGGCAAAGGAGGCTCGTGATTTTATTACTCAAATTTCTAGAACAAGCTCACTTCTAACATGCCTGGAACAAGAAATTGCAGCTAAAGAGGCTTGCAATCTTGCTCTTCACACAATAGAAACAACAATTACACTAACTCCTTGTTGGCTAAAGAGGCTCAACAATTTGCTATCACAACACAATTGAACAATACTTGAGTAACAAATAGAAGGCACAATAGGCTCAGTGTTTTGTTCTCACTCAGTACCCGCTTAACAAAGTGAATTGAAACTCAATAACAACTTGCTGCAATACTGGCTGTGCTCGCAATTTGGCGCGATAATAACCGTTAAAACTAATGAGCAAAGGCTCTATTTATAGGCAAGCAGAGGAGTAGGGAACCCTAAAAATCTCCTTGCTTTCACAATCTAGGGCTTGCTCAGCAAACAAGTTTTATTTCTAAATCTAGAAAGAAGATGACATCTAACACCTAAGAAAGCGGGAAAAGCTGAGACGCCAACAATTATATTTATCTTCTTTCTCTTCTTCAAAGAATGGATAAGAATTGCTCCAAGAATAAAGAAAAAGAAGTTTAAAGAAAAGCTTCTCTAGATGAAAGCCGCTAAATCTCAATCATATCCGCTAAAAAGCGGTGAGGCAATATCCAATGCATTGATACTATCGGTACTCGATCCCAAGATCTCTTCGCTTCTATGATCAAACTTAGAGAATCTTTCGCTTTTAGTCGCTTTTATGAATTTTGTTTTTTGAAAACATCGCCAGTTCCAAAAGATGACTCACAAATTGATAACTTGGTGGCTCTACAACTTTATGCTTCTGACTCTTCGCTTGATTTCCAACAGAAGAGTATTGCACAACTCTTTTCCGATACTTTTCCTTTTTCTCATATCACACCACCTCTCGTTCTTCAGCTAAGATGACGAAGTTTTGACATAGTGCTGATTTGGTCTTAAATTCGAAGGGAGTGTACTCCATATTGAAAACCTTGAAGAATGACTGTAAACTCGCCTATGATCAGACAAGTTTTGAGCAACTTTCTATTTTTAGAATGCTGGTTTTTCATCTTCAAACAGACAAATTTTTGGAAATTTATCTGAGATATGGGTTTTCTTTAGAATTTTGTTGCAAGCCAACCCAGATCGTCCGTTTTTTTTAAAACTTGAATTTAGACTGAAAAAGCAGCAAACCCTAATTTCTTCAATTTT